>JANPWL010000044.1:0-224295 GCA_027406405.1 Blastocystis sp. subtype 1
TCTATATCTAGCTATATATAGACCCAAACCTATAGCTATATATTAGACCCATATTCTAATACCTATTGGGTCATAGCTGGCTATGAATAGCTAGTCCCTATTTCAAGTTAGGGTCGGTCACTCTATCTAGCTAGTGGTTGTGTTTCCATTCCTATATATTGCTAGTTGTGATCAATAAACGGCTGTATTTAAGGTATCTTAGGGAATGCAATCTGATATGCTTGTGTCTTTCTATTAGGGTCCTGTCTACTTCTCTTCCATCGCCCTTTTACAGAAATCTACTCCTTATTCATTCTAGTACTGCTGAATCCAGATGTCATTAACCAGCCTTATACCTTAGTCTTACTGCATCCTCATGAATTGTGTAGGGTATTCAAGGAAAGAACGACCATCTGCTTCTCATCCGCGATCGTCTTCCGGGTCGTGTATTTGACTCCACAAGAATGTGGGACTGAAGGAAACAAATGGAATACTGGCATGTACAACAATGGGTGATCACTACTCTAATGTACGGTCATCGCATTCTGTTACAACTGGCGGTTCTTACAGGAGATGTTACCGTCATCTATCTATTATTGATACACCCTCAATAACTGTAACCTATTTGTGTAAGAAACTCTACACAGCACCTTCATATCGTCATTAGAATGATTAATAATGTTGGCAAGAATCACAGAAAGCAACCCTCCGCAGACTATAAGCCAATCATAGAATCATCGACTGTGAAGAAGCAGCGGTCCTCTCCATGCGCCACCGCGCGCCGACTCCAGCACGTCCGCGTAGCTGAACCTGCCCACGAACATCTTCAGTAGGAAGCCCTTCAGCGTGATGCGCCCGCTCAGCAGGTCGCGCACGCACGTCCCACGGCTCGAAGCCCGCCACTCTCACAGCCACCCCACACTCTCCGTTCGCGCCTTCCTCACGGATGATCGCCACGCGTTACTTCACCAGCCATCACCATCACATCGCTCGTAAGTCAGCTTCCACGCGGGCTGTGGCGCTTCTTCAGAGCCCTCCTGCTCCTGCTCGGCGCACGCTGGGTTCCACTGCAGCTTGTCCAGCTCAAACGACGTCGCCTCCCACAGGTCGTGCAGCGCCTTCTCGTCCTCGTGCAGCACCACCGCGCCGTTCACGTGGTTCGCCGCGCCCACCAGCTTGTGCATCGCGCCCTCCTGGCTCCGCTCCGCGCACGACGCTGCCGCTCTCCGCCCACGCCACCATGTCGCTCTCCGCAGAGCCCGCGCCCAGCAGGAACAGCTCCTTCGTCTTGCCGGCTACCACCGAGTCGATGCTGCCCACCGTGCGCTCCGCGTCGAAGCCGCTCACCGCGTACACGTGGAAGACGCCCTCCACCTTGTCGCCGGCCGCCGTCAGCGTCGAGAACTGGTAGCACATCTTCAGGTCCTCCGCCGCCGTCGCGTAGGTCATGTTCACCACGATCGCGAAGCCCGTCGCGCCGTCCATCACCGTCGTCTGGAACACGCGGCCGTCCAGCGCGTTCTCCTCCAGGCCCGCGCTCGCGCGCTCTCCACCAGGTATACCTTGTCACCGTAGGTCGCGCCGTTGCCGCTGATGTGGAACACCTTCGCCTGGTTCGCCACGAGCCCGCGGTTCGAGAAGCCCTCCAGCGATCCACCGTCAGCTCGCCGGGCTGCATCACCTTCAGGCGCAGGTTCTCGTAGCTCTTCCAGTAGCCGGGGTCGCGGCTGAACCAGTAGCACGCGTGCACGTTCTCGCGCGACTCCTTCGTGAAGCGCAGCGTCGACTCGCACTTGTTGCTGTTCGCCGGGCACGTCACCACCGACGCGCTGCTGTCCTCCCCGGGAGAGATCACCGCGTCAGGCAGGCGCCGCCCAGGCCGATGCGGCAGGCAGGACCGCCCACCTTCACCACCAGCATGTCCTTCTCCGGCTGCCCCTTGTGCAGGTGCCGGTCGTCCAGCTGGCCCACGCCGCCCGAGAACAGCAGCATCCGCTCAGTGTACTGCGGCGCTCGCCGTTCGGAGGTCGCCGTTCGGGATGTCGCCGTTCGGGATGCGCTGCGCGAAGGGCGCGTGAAGCCCATGATCACCGGCTCGCCGAACTAGATCTGATGCGCCCTTCGAGGTGTCCATCTCGATGGTCAGCAACCCGCGCCCACTCGGAGTCTCCTCCCACGGCAGCTCGTACCCGGGGATGTTCAGCGCGCCGACACGGTAGCCCACCGTGCTCGCCGTCACCTTCGCATTCATCACCTGCACGTCGCAGATACGTCTTTCCCGTCTCCGCGCCAGGGAAGGGCGCCACGCCCGAGGGAAGTTGTGCGTCTCAGAGGACAGCAGGATGTGCGACATGAACTTCTGCTGCACGAACTTGGAGGGCAGGCCGAGTGCTCGGGCTGAAGGATGGAGGTCTCGAAGCCGATGAGTCGTCATGTGAGGATCATCACGATGATCAGGCGACGCGCCTCCGTCAGCGTGTCCTTCACGATGTGCAGTCCACAATATGGCTCCTTCTTGTCATCGATAAGCATGATACCGCCGAAGAACCAGCGATAGGAGATAGATGCGAGAATGGCGAGGCTTTTCGCTTCAGAGGAGTGGTAAGGAATAGAGGGGACATGGAAGGAACATGCTGGTCTTCGGGAGTACCCACAATCGCCTTGAATGGCCTCTTCTTTCATCTCGAACTGACGGTCGTCCATGCAGCATATGGAATGGGCAAAGGGAGCATGGTCCATAGGTAATGCTGGAAGGTTCATGAGTGAGGATTACACCACAGACACGATATGCGGTACGTCTTCCGAGCCTCCTCTTAGGAGCATGCAGGAATCAGTAAGTAGCGTTGAATCCAACAGGGAATACACCGGAACGACGTACAGAATGGAGCAGGCTGTGTTACGATATCGGCATTCCGCGTATCAGTATGGCATTGTGAGTCTTACTCACCACTGGATGTAACCTCGTAAACAGAGGATATAGTACAAGGCATGGACTGTCGAAGAATCGGAACCACTAGGTGTAAACACTTTGAAATTCCCATCATCCTACATAGAAGCGATAAGATCAGCTTAAGAGTACAAGTGTATTTTGGTTCAAATGGTCCTGTGACCAGAATCGCCACTATTTTATCGATTCGGCCATTCGCTCATTATCTGTCACTATTGTCTAGTCAACATGTCGTTCCTTGGTAATGGGGTGTAGTACTGTTGAATAGGATGGTTACAACAAGTGTCCTTCCCGTAAATGGGTATATTCCAGCCTTGATGATGCCTTTACTGCTGCCTAATGAATTGAAATTGTGCTGTCCGTGTTGTTCCTATGTGCCGTACTTCTTACCTCGCAATATTCCTGAGATCGACTGCTTTTCATGGTTCTTCTGCCAATATGAGATCGTCTGCCACTGTGACAACCAGCATTCATAGTGAAACCGGAGTATCCTTCGCCATGAAGCGGGTAAGTTCCTTCCTGCGTGCCAACCACTTCCTGCTGTTGTCTATCTGTGTCCCGTTATGACGCCGATTGAAGGCTATCCGAGTCGTTGATGATTCCTTCTTGATAGTCTCCGCCTCCCTACTGTTCGTGTATGGGTCATTCATTGTATGCTCTGACTGTAGCAGAGGGATCCCTTATGGAAGCTACTGGTCATCTTCAATTGGGTGTAATGAAGGGTCGTTACTCGGAACCATCAAGACCAATGAGTATAGTTGGCCATCCATGTGTATCATTTGGTTGCAGGTGGCAACCCTTGCACATGATTTCACATCATCGCAGGAAGTGATTTGTCGTTATGCTCTATGTACTGTTGCCTCGTTAGTGGTCCCCTTGTTTCATTCCGCTACCCTACGTGGTCATGTGTGTGAATCACTCATGCATCCTGATTAGCGTCTTCGACCTCGGTCGCGATACAGCATGCATGAGAGGAAGGTGATACATCAATGCGGACGTGCTCGAGTCGGCACGCGGTGGGCGGCGACGATCCTGTTCAACAAGGAGCTGAAGGCGCAGTTCGATGCGTTCTACGCGCGCCCGGACACCTTCTCGCTGGCATTGCTGGGCATCTGCAACGGTTGCCAGCTGATGGCGCAGCTGAACTTCGTGCCGTGGAAGGGCATCGAGGAGGCGAGGCAGCCGCGCTTCATCCAGAACAAGTCGGGCCGCTTCGAGTCGCGCTTCGTGAATATGCGCGTGGAGAAGTCGAACGCCATCATGCTTCAGGGCATGGAGGGCTCCCACGCTGGGCGTGTGGGTGGTGCACGGCGAGGGCCGCTGCTTCTGGCCCGACGACGCGGTGAAGGTGTCTCTGTCCAGCCAAGGCGTTGTGTTATTAGCTGTAATGTGTCTTTCTTGTGAGTTATAGCAAACAAATGACAGAGAAACAAACTCTCAGTACTAGGCAGCCTTCTCTTGTTGACTCCATTGTTACACTTTGTAAAGCGTACAAGGTGCTCGGCCGACACATCACTCAACCGGAAACACTTCAGCCAGTTGAAGAACTCCTCCCTCTTTTCGGTCTGGAAGTGAGCACGTCTTGCTGACGTTCTTCACCTCATACACGGATCGGCAGAAGGCAGTCACGAATTGGCACTCCTTGCGCTCTCTCAGCACCATCATCACATGAATGCATGGAATACCCTTCCAGTGAGTCTCGTGACAACTGCATGGACTGGTCTTGTCGTTTAGGTCGACTTTGTAGACGACCTTGTACTTCTTGTCAATGACACGGTAATAGGATCCCTGAAGTCTGCGGCTGCTTGTCCTCTCCTTCCACGTCTCCGTCCCAGCCTTCACGTCTCTTCTATCCGTAATCTCCACGCAGAAGTCCGCTCTGTAGCACTCAACGAAGTGTGCGTTGTGGATTATCTGCTCCTCTGCCCAAGGGCAAAGGACATCCACCCCCGCGCTTTGTCGGCAGTGCGCGTCTGCTTGTCTTCAACAAGTGATGTCTTCTCTCCACACACTGCAGCATCCACATCAGTAACATGCGGTATCGGTTGAAGAATCCGGCGTTTCTGATGCTTCCCATGCCGAATAGGTCGCGGGTCAGCCAGCTCATGCACGACTCGACAGGGTTGGACGTTCTCTCCATAAGGTGCTCGTACTTCCACTTCCCACATCCAGATGCTGTCACACTGTGTCATGTAGTCATAGACGGGAGTGGACACCTCCTATGAATCAAACCCTTCATTCATTCTCACCTCATCACCTGAATGGCGACTGGCGAATGCGATCTCAATGGCCTTTGCCTTCTTAAGCCACTTGTGGCACTCCGCCTCCGTCGTGGCGATGCAGGCCTTCCTAAAGTACTCCATCACGGAATTGAATACCTCGACGGTGTGGAGGTTCTTCAGCGAGAACTTTCCGTAGACATCCATCCATTCCCCCTGGATGTGACGCTCCAGATGAACGGCGCAGGGCACGTGCTCGCAGTGCGGAAATGCAGCGTCAACAGCCGTCTCAAGCCCTTGCACTGGTCGCTAACGACCACCAGATCAGCGACGGTGTCGTCTCGCAGACCCGCCTTCTCAAAAAGCGAGAGGAACAGTCGCCACGAATCATCTCTCTCGGATGAAGCGAGGTAGAAGCCAAGAGGCTGAATGTGATGATTGGCATCGAGGAAGCAACCAATCATCACAACCCAACCATCCACCGAAGTACAGGCATCCAGGTAGAGTTGATGGGTGCTGTGGAAGAAGAGTTCAACCAGATTAGACAGCACGACTCCCACTCCACGAACATCCGCGTGCACCGTACCCCTTTCCTTCATAGCCACTGCATCGACGGCAATGCCGGAGGATGGAAAGGTCTCTCGTATCTTGCTGTCTACGGCATAATGAGATGCAATGAAAGTCACTGATATCCAGAACAGCCTTCACCTCTTTGCTGAATACTCCCTTGCACTTGGCACGACGCACCGTTATTCTCACCATGGACTCGGACATGCAACGCATCGCTTGGATTTGCTTGTCGGATGGAGGGGTCTGGGAGCTCTCAGCATCCTTCTTCAGCAGAGCATCCCTCTCGGCTGGCAGTAGCAGCGTGCGATTCGTGTAGGTTTTCCACAGCGGCTCAACCCAGACCTTCTTGAGACAGGAGCGTTGACGGTATGTCATGTTGATCCTTGGGTACGGGTCTTTCATGCTTTTAACCATCATTCTGATCATCTTCACGCTCTTCCTCCCCGGCCTCTTCTTCTTGATGTAGACCTTGCTCTTCTTCCATGCCTTCTCCTTCTTTGCCTTCTCCAGTCCTTCTTCCAGCGTCCTTCCTTGCTTCTTCTTCTGCTTCTCCAGATCGGCCATCAGCTTCATGAACTGCTCCTTCATCTGCTTGTTATAGGCGACTTCTGCCGGCTCGCCCTTGAACAGCGTTAGGCCCGTGCAGGGATCGTGCGAGAGTATCTCCACGCGAGACTTGAGCACCGTTCTCTGGTGCACGGGCTCCTGCTCTCGCTCCGGATACGCCGCTTCAAGCTCCCGCCACAGATCACTGCTGGCTGCCTCAGGGTTTGGGGTTTCCTACAAATCAGTAATCATGTGCGCTAGTACCCTTTTCAAGACGCTCAAACGGCTTTGATAGCGAGAGGAGACACTATCCATCTTGTCCCGGATGTGCTCTCTCGCTATCCTATTGGCCTTTGCCACTGCTTCTGGAAGAAGGCCATCAGCCGCCCTTTCGCCTCGTCCAGGCGCTTAATGCGGTTCTTGTTTGCCAATGCCAGAGCCGCACTGGGGGGAAGATAGTACTGGGCTGAATTCGCAGTGTCCATTAAATATAGAGTAGTAATGACACCTAGTCGTGAACACCGGTACTTGTGCAAACCATGATCGGCGTAGATCCGGTACTGGAGAAAGAATGTGTTACCCAAGGGCTGGCGACACGTAAGGGTTATCCGGGTATAACCCTTCTCCTTCACCGGTTTTTCGGCATGGCAAAGCTGTTCTCGCGGAACACCCAGCGAATTGACGAACAGAATCATGTCTGCCGTCTGATCAAATCTGCACTCTCTATTCCTGGTGTTTCTGTCGGCCAGGAGAGTGAAGGCTTCAATCATTTCCTTTGACCACTTAAAGTCTATTCTTCATTTTTCCAGAGTGCTATTACACAAAGCAGGCTCGTTCATGATTCTAGTGTTAGGCGTATATAATACGGCCACAGAACCATAGAATTGGCCTTATTGCTGTTAGTTTCCACTAATCTCTTGGCATAATGGTCAAACGCCCTCGTTCTGTTATTCTGCGGCCAGCAACTGGCGCAGAGATTGAAGAGGTAATGAGGGAGATGGGAAAAATTCCATACTCTCTCGACCTCAGCTTCGAAAGGGTGAAAGGCAGTACTCTGGGCCCTGGTGAGCTTAGTGTTGTGAAGCACGCTCACTATAACTCTATCGCCCGCACCCATTCGGTGTATGGAAAGAAGGGCGGTAGTAGTGATAAGGACAATGCCCAGTGGTCACCACGTAGGTACAATAGAGAGAAGTAACGTGTAGCTTTTAAGAACATCATACTGTGGTTCCAGTATGTGTTCCGGGGAATCTACCAGGGCGACGCGAACAACATCAAGACGGCAATCTTCGGCGCGTGCTACGACACGGACGGATCGCTGACCAGGGAGGCGCAGAACGGCTACCTCCTGCCGCGAGTGGTAGCCATCGCCGCTCCTCCCGCGATTGCCGTTCCGGAGCTGGTAGTTCTGACCGAGGAGGAGCGGCAGTCCAAGTACTCCGAAATCTACCAGCTCGCCGAAGAACTGTGCCGCTCCACCGTCGTTTTGCCCGAGAAGGAGAAGGAGATCCAGGAGATGACGGAAGAGCGGCTGCGGGAGAAGCTGGTGCAGGATTTCGATTACATCCAGGAGTACCGCAGAAAGGCGTTCTACCTCCCGCTGGATCAGCGCAGAACGCTCCTGAAGTACCTGGACCTGGTGACCGACGCGCTTCTTCAGTATGCTGAAATTGAGGACGAGTGAATTGTTTGTTGCAATACATCCAACTGGTGACAGCAATGAAGCATACAACCGCCGTTTCCTACAAGTCGCATTAATGAACGCAGGGTTGGCATTTCTACTGCAGCTGTGAGCTGCCCTAACCGTAGCCGTATACAGCCCCTTCCTGTCGCATCGGTAATGCCATAGACAATAATCCAAAAGTAGTGCCTTTTTGTGTCTTTCTCACATTAGTGACTATTTCTCAAGAAACAGACTACGATAACAGTACTCACTATGATGTGCCGCTACAGGATTGATGAATACACTCCATACCATACTGTTTTGCGTGGAAGAGAGTGTATCTTTCCTCTATCTGTACTTCCTTAGAATGCTATGCTTCATCTTGATGAGCAAGTGATTCCCTATTGTTTTACAACAAAACCAGCTTCTTGATTAGTTTGCATCTGATTCTGAATGGAGAAGGATCTATCTAACGACATAGATGCGTGTATACTAATCTGTATATTACATTGTTTCTTATAGCAAAGCAGTTTGCGTTGTTGCCGCATCAAGCGGCAATTACGTCAGCGACCCTACCGCCGGCTTTATTGGTTACGTCCCATTAGTGGCATGAGGCTTCCACTTACTGTAAGAGTGGCAAACCTGAATGCACGTACAATACAACAGAACAATGATTGTGTAATCTAACAAACGCTATACTACATAGGGAAAGAAGAGAACCGATACTGTAAACCAGGAAGTGCATTCACTCCCTAACAGGAGTAATCTCTTGCAGAGAGTAACGATAGAGGTTCACACAGCACGTCCCACATTCTTGTGGAGTCAAATACACGACCTGGAAGACGATCGCGGAATGAGAAGCAGATGGTCGTTCTTTCCTTGAATACCCTACACAATTCATAGGAATGCAGTATAGACTAAGGTATAAGGCTGGTTAATGGACATCTGGATTCAGCAGTACTAGAATGAATAAGGAGTAGATTTCTGTAAAGGGCGATGGAAGAGAAGTAGACAGGACCCTAATAGAAAGACACAAGCATATCAGATTGCATTCCTAAGATACCTTAAATACAGCCGTTTATTGATCATAACTAGCAATATATAGAAGGGGAACGCAACAACTAGCTAGATAGAGTGACCGACCCTAACTTGAAATAGGGACTAGCTATTCATAGCCAGCTATGACCCAATAGGTATCAGAATATGGGTCTAATATATAGCTATAGGTTGGGTCTATATATAGCTAGATATAGGGTAGGCTATATATAGCTATAGGTTGGGCCTATATATGGCTATATATAGCCTACCCCAATATATAGCTATAAGTTGGGTCTATATATAGCTATATATAGCGAAAGTACACTTTCGTCTTTTTCTCGACAGGGAGCCCGTTGCGGATGGGTGTCCCGCAGCAAAAGTTGTTCGTCATAACAAACAGCATCCAGTAGTAGTAGCGAAACGGGGAAACGGCGACCCCCTTTTCTGGAAGGTTGTACCGGAACCCAATGTCATTCGAGAAATGAAAAGTATCGTCCATCAACGTCTCTTCTCCATCGGCGTTCACATTCGGACAGGAGGACTGTTGGCGAATGACTGTGAGGGCACATCCATGATCGATAACAAGACGCTGGAAACCGTTCCCAGTCGAATCGATGCTCTTCGAGGAAGACTCACGGAGAATCCCAAGAATGTGATAGTGTTCGTTTCGAGCGATTCGGACAAGGCAATCGTCTATTTGAAGAGGCATCTCCATCCAGACTATCGGATCGTCACTTCCACTCAGTTTGCAAGAGGACACACAACGAACTCCAGGATATCCACAGACAAGGTGAAGGGGGCATTATTGGATGTGTTTGTGCTGGCCGATTGTGATGCTCTTCTCACCACGAAAGGAAGTGGGTTTAGCGGAATTGCTAATGATATGTCCTCATCCTCTGTGAGAGCGGTCATTCCTGTCAACAGAACGATTGTGAATTGTCCATTTCTCTCTTTAGGGGTTTGTTGTTTTCAATAAGCAATCACATGTGATGTCTACTCGTAACTCACAAGTTACTTCAACAAACAACGAGTATTTCTCCAACTCCTTCCTGCCATGAGCAAACTGACACACTCTCCCATACTTGCACTTCCCAGTATCCATGTAGTTGCGACACAGCTTGGTTTTTGTACATGTCACTCTTTGCAACAGAAGGCAGGTTCTTCCTTTTCGGTGAGTCATCAGTTGAAATCGTAGTGGTCTCCATATCTGTCCTTGTGTATGTGTTTGTAGAATGACTGTTGTTCTTTGGCATTTGTTTCTGTCTGTGTTTCTCCAGTCCATTCTTCGATAGAGGCTTGGCATTTGGGAGGTCTTCCGCTATCCAAACATATTCATTTGAAGAAGCAACACTACTCTTCATCATTAGGAAATGATGACTGCATGCGTTTCATTGAAAACGGTTCTGTGTTCCTATCATGAATAGTATTCCGATTATTGTTCTTACGTGTTGAATTCGTGGATTCAAGCTCGTTTTACAGCCCTCCAATGGATAGAGAGATGGACGCATTCTACTTCAACACTCCAAGCATACATCTCTCGTCATGCTTCTTACCTAAGTACCTACAATGCAATTGTGTTCACTCATAGGAATTGACCTCCCTAACAGTACAATTTTGTACAAAATTCTGGTATCCGTCCTTAACAGGCCTTTTTTGCACAAACAGTATTCCAAAAGTTCTCACTCTTTTTGCTCGTTTGTGATTCAAAAAGTGAAAACCTTTCCGGTCACTTCTTTGTTTCATCTTAGGGAGATTTGTGATTCCCTCTATGGTGAACACACGCCAGTCTTCTGATAACACTGAATCTGGACGGCAACCTCGTGGAAAGAACTGGAATGAGACATTCGACGATGCCATAGTCTATCTTCTTCAAACAAGATGGAAGGAGTTAGGCTTTGGTAATAATCGCTATAAGAATAGAGATGAGCAGCTTCAATCAAACATGGTTGGTTTGCAAAGGAGTGGGTATTATGATTAGGAGAAGTGGGAAGACTTTTTGAATGATTACGAATTGGTTGCCACTGATACAAGAACTCTGAAAGCTCTCTTCACACGTACATTAAAGCTTGTTGACTTTGCTGCTGTAGTTTTTGATACTTTTCTGTATTGTAGGCTGCTTTGAAGTATATTGCTAATCGTAAGGATCCCCCAGATCCCCGTCAAAGGAAGTATTATGCTGCATTGCATGAACTCATCAATACCACTCACCATAAAGGAGTGGTGTGTGTTTCTATTGAAAGTGAACTGTAGCAAGTGAATACTGATGTTGTTGCCTGGCTGAGGGTTAATGCGCGTTTGTTTTGATTCATCTCTTGAATGTAGGTCCTATGGCTCTAGCCCAATTCGTTCATCATGATATAAACCAACCAAACATGTTCCGCAACACAAATCCGCTCCTTGCCGCTAACCTCCAACAGCGATGTGACCGTTTGCGGGAGAACGGATTCCTCGTAAGCAATTCAGGGTGCAGTGACAGTCAGCCTTCTCGTCTAGCTCCCCAAGCGAACTCGGAATACTACCCCCTCCGATGCTCCGCTGCTGGCTGTGCAGCCAAGTGAGGAGTCACGCTCTGATGTCCCTCCCTCTCCTTCACCCAACCTTGGTGTTCTTTCTCCTGCTACTCCTGTCGCCCCTGCTCCGACCCAAGATACACTCCCGTCATTTCTGGCATCTCAATCTGCTGCACCGGATCCCTCCGATCCATCGGATCCCTCCGATCCAACGGATCCAACACGCGTTCCTGCTGATGCTCATGAGCTGGATGATACTCTTCCCGAGCCACGTGGCAGTGATGCGCAGTATCAGTCGGCAACTACGACACGTAAGAGGAAGCGCAATACAGACAAATCGTACTTCAACAAAATGCTGAACTTGCAAGAGAATTGCGCAAAACGCAGCATTACCATGGACGCTGAAAGAAAGAAGTACATGAAAGAGAAGGAGGCCCTATGCCACGAGGAGGTGTTGTACTATAAGGAGAAGAGAGAGTATCTGAAGAGAAGAGAAGAGAGGGAGATTGAAGAGCTTAACTTGAAGAAGAAGGAGCTGGGTGAGAGGGATACTGCTCCGAGTACTGCTTCTGCTGGTGAACCAAGTGATAACAATGAACAGATTGTTCCTGGGTGATTTAGCCTGTTTTCAACAAACATGTTTGCTTCAATAACGGGCTCGCTCTTCTGGAGTTTCATTGACAAACTTCTGGTACTGTTCTGGGTAATGCTCGATCAGATACAGCTTGATCGTCGAACGTAGATCGTCACCCTTCTGTCCAATGAATTCAGGTGGGATGAACTTCGCCTTTTTCTCGTAAGCAGAGTTGTCAACACGTTCAAGCACTTCATTTGTTGTCTTGCAGAATTGGTACAGGACTGCAGAAGCGAGAATCGTTACGGTTAGGTCCTTTGGATCTTGATCATGCATTCCGATGTTCAGTAGCGGGCATTTCTCCTTCCACGCCCCGATCGCGTTCTCCACAATCAGTCGCGTGGACTTGAAGACCTTGTTGAAGAACAGGATGTCTAGTTCATCTCGCTTCTTCGAGTAAGGGCGGATTACACGACCGTTGCAGGCAAAACCTTCGTCCACGAGGATGTATCCCCCTTCCTTCAGAGGGAAGTCCGGCAGCTTGATCTTCTCGTGAAGAACCGAGTTGTTAAACATGTCATTGTCCTGGGTTCTTCCGGTAAACCCAGGCTCGACGTACACCAGGTTCTTGCTCCAGTCACACACAACGAGCACGTTGATCTGGGGCTGGCTCTTGCGGCTGACGAACTCGTTGTACTTCCCCCTATGTGGAAGCCGACATAGGGTTCCGTCCATCGCGAACAGGGCTCCCGGTATAGGCTGCTTCGTCTCGTTGGAGCGCATGCAGACTTGGGCCTTCTTAGGGGGAAACTGAATCACTTCAGAGACCCTCATCGCCAGTTCTAGCGTTAAGATATCTGCGATGAGCAGGTATGTTGACGCTGGAACTCCCAGCATGAATGCATTGCAATCGCAAGTCCCTTGTGTGAACAGGTGAAGGACGACGCACGCCACCGCAGTTTCCGGACTCATGCTGGTTGATCGGCGAGAGTGCAGCCACCTACTCCACGGCGTATCCCAAGATTGGCCCTCATTGGGTTTCCCGACCAACCAATCTACCAGAACAAGGAAGCATTCGTAGGTCATCTTGAAGACATCGGCAAACTGGTAGGGATTCACGTCTCTGGGGAACTTGTCTGCCAGGTCAGGTATACTATCCTTGTAGCGCCAACAGCTTCTACGATGGTCCCACTTATACATAGTGGTGTATATAGCGCTGAAGGCCATCAATTGTTCATCATCGTTTTCCTGCAGCAGGATTAGTGTTTGTTCAACAAAGAATCATTCGATCACACAAAACATACAAACTGGCTCATGAATCACAAAAAGGCAAAATGACTATCCGATTTTTGTACAAATTTTGACAGTTGGGGAGGTCAAATATCTGTCGGATTATCCTTTTGAGGTGTATGGCGACAGGGCCCAACTTTTCGGACGGTTGGGGGACCTAATTGACAAAAAATGGGGATATCTTCGTCATTATTGCCCCTATTGCAATGAAACAGGTGTCAATCGACAGATCTCGACGAGTCCTTTCTGTTGAACTGTCTTTCTTGCAAAAATCACTCTTTATGGCAGAGTTTTAGGGACTGAAACCCATAATAGGGCCGTCCGGAAGATGAAGCTCAAATGCAATCTCGACAACCCGTGGAGATAATCGTGACACAAGTGGACACAAATGATCCTTGGATGGTCTGCTACAAAATAGAATAGAGAACACTTAGATAGCTTTCTTAGTTATGGAGAAAATTGAGGTAGAAGTTTTCCAAAAGTTGGGAGTATTTGAGGCCTTCCTAAAATGGTCACTATTTCATTGTCACACTTGTGTGCATCACCTAAATAGCCAATGCCACTATGTAATTGTCATCACATTGCTATGTAATATGGATGCTGTGACTCTCTATCTATGTAGATGAGCTCCTTGATGCATTCATGTGACATATGACCTCTACAGTGCTTCTCCCTAAACCCCTTTTGTTCACTCTTGTTGCTGTACATGATCATTGAATCAGTTATGTTGTGGAGTGTGTGATTGCCGGATTTGCCATCGGCTTCAACTTGAAGTCTTTTTTGTTGTTGTACCTCTTCTCTATATGTGTTGCATGCTTGCTTCAACCTGGAAATGTGTTTGTTGAATCACATGTCATGTGAAGAGTTGTTGCTATTCAGCTGAAATAGCTAGCCTGTCATAAATAGTACAATCACGAGAGGATGGGCTGCACATTGCTTATTGCAATTCGGCTGAGTAATAGGAAGAGAATACTATGTTGGTACGCTTTGCTCTTTCTCATAGAAGAAGTATATGACTTCTAAACCATCTGAGACATAATCCCATGATACTGCTCACAAACGGCCTGTATCTACCACTAAAGGACCAACATTCCTTATAGACTATGAAAGGACTTGCTTATGAGAGGCTATGTGTTGTCTTCTGCTGCTTGTGGGGTATCCCAAATTTTTCCGGCCTGCAGCCCCCAAATTTGGGGTGGGACCCACCCCAAATTTGGGACGGTTGTACCCATGTGGTTCTCAAAACTGGGACGGACGGAAAAGGGGGGCTGTCGCCATATTGAGGTGATGAGAAAGAGTAGCATCCTCCTTTTCTTTATTGTTCTCCTTTGTCTCTATTGCTTTCGACTCCTTCTGAATAGCGGGTTTCCTCCTATGATTCGCATCATTTTGTAGATCTGTCCAATCCGCTTGGTTGTACGTTCCCACTTCCACCCAAGTTTCTTTCAGGTATCTGCATGGTAATAGTTTCACCTAGTGTTTGTAACACGTAGACATCCACATTGTGAGTGAGAAGAATCATGTGTTCAAACCCATCCGTATCATCCCCTCCCTATTCTCATGGAATAGACTCTCATGAAATCCGACCCGCCTCAATGGAACCCTATCTCAACAGTTCTCTTCCTCTATCCACCAGAGAACAATACAACAAAGACACATATCATCTATTCCAGCCTCTTTCACTTCCAAAGAGAGTGCTGCGATCAATTGCAAGACTCTTTGGTTTTGAGGATCGAGAGTACTTCAATGGAACGCAAATCGATTGTGTTTCCTCCTCCCCGTTTTCACGTGTAGATGCTGATCCTGATGTGTTTCCCATCTACACTACGGATCAGTTTCCCATCACCAATGCCACCTACATGTCTCAATTCCCCCCTCTTCCTCCCATCTACTTAGCCCTTCCTCATGCAAATCAGTCCTGTGCCGTTGATATTGCGAATGTGCTTCCTCCATTCCTGCAATCCATACGCAATGCCTCTGTTCCTATGCCAGTGTCTGATAAGGAGTGGAGTGCCAGAAACGCCATTGTGGACAAGGACATCATCGAAAGGGAACAGTGGGCACAACAGACCGAGGCTTACAAGAGAATGCGTGGTGCGTCGTTGGCTGAAGTGAATGGCGTTCTTCCCTCCGATCATTTGGGAGCCAAGTACTCTCGATTCATCTACAAGGATGTTCGCAACCTCGAAACCATGATAGTGGAGAAACTGTATGAGGAAATGAAGGGAATGGAGTGCATGAGGAGTGTGGTGAAGCGTTTTGAGGAAATGCAGAAGGAACTGTCAACCACGGAAGTAGAGGAGAAGAAGGCGATTCGTGAGGAATTGGAAAAGAACCAGGAGTCACCTGATGCGGTTGTTCCAGAGAGTGCAGTGCTCCATGAGTTTAACAGTCACAAGGAAGCGCTCACAAGCCTTAGGCGGTTCTTCTTCTACACCACCTCCTACAAGTCGGAAGGAGCCCACGATTGTGATGGCTGCTATGATATGCAGAAGGCTCATCCACTCATGAAAACGGCTTCCTTCCCAGAAGGGGTTGTAATGCGCTGTTTCATCGGCAATAAGGAAATCCCCAACTTCCATGGTGTTCATTGTCTGCGAAGAATCGAGAGGTAACATGTAGTGGTGTTTCCCAAACCGGATGATCCCTTTGATGTGACGGGTGTTGTGGCAGGCAACTACAACCGCTTGTTTGCACTCCAGCAGCTGTTGAATCGCTGGAGGGGGTAGGCATTAGAGTGGGATTGATTAAACTAGTCCCATCTCCATTGTTCTTCACTGCCCAAGCAACTACGAAACACAGGCTTTGTCTTTCATTTCATCCTATTCCTTCCCCAACCGCATGACTCTCATCCTGTATGTGGTGGACTCGACTCACCCTCACTACTCCAACTTCCCCGTCAACTATCTTCGCAACCTCGCCATCAAAGCCGTGCGAACCACGCACTTCCAGATTCTCGACATGGATTTGCGAATGACCCGTTGGAGTGTTGAAGTGGAGTGACTTGTAGTCAACACGTATGACGAAATCAAGAGGTTGCCGGAGTACATCACTTCCAGCAACACTTCCGCCGTCATTCTGCCCATCTTCTTCTTCAATCACACCACTGTGTTGGATCACTGTGACTCTGTTGAGAGTTGCGCTTATCTGTGTTCCTTCCTTTGACTATTCACCCATAGAACCAACTACTATCAGCCAGAGAACAAGCTCGATCTAATCGCTTGTATCGCCACAAAGAACTGCATCTCCAACAAGCGTCTTGTTCGGACTCATGCATTTCATTCCTTCATCCCATGACTGAATAGATGTATGTGATGCCCGAATGGTTTGTGACCTCTCCCTCCTCCCCTGTTTCACGCATTCGTTGTTTCATGACGGACTTCATGGAACCCTATCTCATGGTGCGTCTTTCTCCAGACCTGCCTCTGTTTGATGATCGGTTTGTGAACTATGGATACAACAAGGTGGAATATGTGGAGAACCTAAGACAAGCCGGTTTCTCGTTTTTCATTCTGAATCAAGCCTTCGCCATGGACTTCCCTCATCCCGAGTGAGAATGGATGATGCTGTTGAAGAGTAGCACGGAGTTCAGAACGGCGTATCACAACATGATTCACAGCAACAGCGGCAATCCCATGAAGGATGTCTACAACGATTTGCAGAAGAAGTTCAATCGGGACTTCCAGTATCGCGAGTCTTTTCCGGTGTGTTTCTTGCGTCAGTTGGCGTACTATGAGGAGTTGTTGTGTGTTTGTTGATGAGAATTGAGATCTTGTCATTCTATTCCTGATTATGAGAAGTCTCTGTAATAGGATGGAATGAAGCATGAGTAGAGTGGTCATTCCAGTTGTGGCAGTAGGGATACAAATCTGGGTAATGAATCCAGCGATTCAGATTATTCCATACAACTGTCATGCTTTTCATCACCCTTCTCTTCATGACTGTTTTGTCACTGATAGTGACAACGAATTACCGCCTTTCTCAACCAGCCTTCCTTCGTGTTTTGCCATTCGACACAGAAGCAAATGATGACTGTAGCCATTGCTGCAGGAATGAACAGTAGATGATGAACGGTTATGTTCCAGAATCCTTCAAGTGACAAGCAATAGCTCAGAATCGGTAATCGTTGTGAATGCGATTGGAGGCGGGCTGGGTCACAAGTTCATTTCCACCAGCATGGCTATAACCTACGCTCTCTTCACAAAGAAGAGACTCTATTGTTGGTAACTGAATCATCAGTAAGGAGTAGTCAAAACACCAACTGGTTTTCTCAATTCCACTGATTCCTGCTTCAAGGATAGGGAATACCCTGACGGTTGGTTCTGCTATGCATGATCATCGATAGAAACACTTCCTTCGCATGTATGCAGTGGACCCTTCTCCTGTTTCACGATCATCAACGATACGGTGGACTATGCTGCAGCCCTGAAGGAGAACACTACACTGCGAGATGCTCGATTACCACTCAAGTATGTTCACAATGACCAGAACAGAGAGATCCTCATCAGGAATGGAGTGATGAGAGAAAAGGAATCGTGGAGCGATTATCAGAGGAAGATCTATCAACTGCTTCTTCGTCCCAACAGGAGAATAAGGGAAGAAATCAATCAAATGAGGAGTGCAGTGCATCAACGCAGTGTTTCGATTGGAGCCCATATTCGCACTGGTGGATTGCTGGCTAATGACTGTGAAGGTGTTTCTATGGTGGATCAGCAAACACTGGAAACCATTCCCAGTCGAATTGAGAGTATGCGAAGTCTCCTCACCAACAATACCAAAGATGTGTCTGTGTATCTCTCCAGTGACTCTGATAAGGCACTCTCCTATCTTCGTGAACAACTCAATCCCGATTATTTGATCATCATCGCCTCGAATCACACAAGAGGGCGTACAATCGGAAAACGAGTGTCAGAGGATAAGGTGGGTGGAGCCCTTTTGGATCTCTTCGTTTTGAGTGATTGTGACGCACTTCTCACTACACGGGGAAGTGGTTTCAGCGCAATTGCAGGAGACCTTTCAAAGTCAAGTGTCAAACAGGTTATTCCAGTGACAAGAGGAGAAGTGAAATGTGAAAGGAAACGGCCATAATAGCTGTTGTTTGTGTCACACCAATCATTTCAAACAGAACACAGTTACACATTCAAAACCACTTTCAGTTTATCACTATGCCCTGTTCCGATTTGAAGATTTGCGTTGTGGGTTTGGGCTACGTGGGTATGCCCATGGCTGTGGCCTTCGCTGAGAAGGGAGTGAAGGTGATCGGTTTCGATGTTTGCAAGCCCAAGATCGAGGCCTACCTCAACGGCGAAGATCCTACCTGCGAAGTCGGTACGGAGAGACTCGTCAAGACCCTCAAGGGCGGCAATCTCTCCCTCACCTACGATCTGGAGCAGATCCGCTCTGCCAACTTCTACATCGTGGCTGTTCCCACTCCCGTCAACGAGGATCGTTCTCCCGATGTGCGTCCCGTGGAGGGTGCTTCGGAGGTGGTCGGCAAAGTGATCTCCAAGGGTGACTACGTTGTGTTCGAGTCTACCGTGTACCCCGGTCTGACGGAGGAGCTGTGCATCCCCATCATCGAGAAGTTCTCTGGATTGAAGTACAAGGAGGAGTGGAAGCTGGGCTACTCTCCCGAGAGAATCAACCCTGGCGACAAGGTCCACACCTTCAAGACCATCAAGAAGATCGTGTCGGGTTGCGATGCGGAGTCGCTGGACAAGATCGCCAAGGTCTACGAGATGGTGGTGGAGCCCGGCGTGTACCGCGCCACTTCCATCGCCGTGGCAGAGGCCGCCAAGGTGATCGAGAACTCGCAGCGCGACATCAACATCGCCTTCATGAACGAGCTGGCGATGATCTTCGACAAGATGGGCATCGACACCAACGATGTGCTGGATGCTGCGGGTACGAAGTGGAACTTCCTCCACTTCCACCCCGGTCTTGTGGGTGGTCACTGCATCGGTGTGGACCCCTACTATCTGACCTACCGTGCCCAGAACCTCGGCTACACCAGTTTGATTATTCAGAACGGTCGTCTGTTGAACGACTCGATGGGTGCTTGGATCGCCACGAAGACTGTCAAACTGATGGTGCAGTGCGGTCTGGTGGTGAAGGGCGCTCGCGTGTGCGTGATGGGCATCACCTTCAAGGAGAACTGCTCCGACACCCGCAACAGCAAGGTGCACGACATCATCAACGAGCTGAAGGAGTACGACATCGACGTCGTCTCCTGCGACCCCATCGCTCCCAAGGACGAGGTGAAGCGCTTCTATGGCGTCACTCTCACTGATTTGAAGGACATCAAGGACTGCGATGCGGTGGTGATGGCTGTGGCTCACAAGGAGTACGCTGCGATGACGATGAAGGACCTTCGTGCCCTGTTCAAGCCTGAAATTGCTCAGAAGCTTGTTTACGATGTGAAGGGCGTGATCTCTCGTGAGGACGTGCCCAGTGACATGGTTCTGAAGCGCCTTTAAGCGGCAATCTGTTCCTTCACGCTTGAATGGGTTTGTTCCTCACCCTCTGATTTGTTTGAAACAAACAAGAATCAAAAGAAATAGACTTGAGCCGTCTCCTTCTTGATCGAATTGGCTAATCTGGAATAGGAGCTCTTGGTAGACAGAAAGAGCACATCACACTTTGACAGTAAAACCAACTCCGTGTAGGATCGCATCAAGCCCGCCTCATTTGTGAAGGTGCCCGTATGCGTTCGAGGTAGATTGCCCACAAACAGTAACTGACTGCCGAACCGCTCTTCCATCTCCTTCTCAATCCATGGACTATCCGTTGCAAGGAAGAGGAGAGAATTGGGTTTCTCATCCAGTATCGATTCCATCGCGTCGAATTGGGCTTCCACTTGTGGCAGGGTCAATGCAGCTGCCTTTTCTCTCCATGTGGTGAGATTGCCAGCCAATCGGATATGGGCACCCACCATGAAATGTCCCTCAAACGCATGCACCCAAGGCTCAATGAACTCGGTAGTGAACGCACTGGGTTGGAACAAGCCATGGAAGCATGTTCTGTACCAACTGCTACGAGCCACAGATGCGTTGGCATTGGGCATGATGACTGTGCGAGAGAAATGGCGAATGCACTTGAGACGGAAGATCGGACGAAGAAAAGTGGTCGCAGATTCAATCACAACAACATCCTTATAGAGAGAATTGAAGGGTGTGCTGTCTGTAATGCCTGGAATCATGGCACGAGAAGTGAATTCGAGATGGATGGTAGAGTCATTCACAACGGATGTAACGCTGCTGAGACGCGCTTCTTCTAGCCATGAGGAAGAATGGTGAGAATCACCAGATGGTGATGAGAGAACAGCGGGAAAGGTGAAATTGAAAAGGGGAAAAACGAAGAAGTGACTGGGTATGGCTGGAGCATTGACTATTGGTTTCAGTCGAGAAGAGTGACTACTTTGAACAGAGCGATTATTCACGATTCCCAACAACAGCACATCACATGTACCCATGATCTGGTTTGCCACTCCAGCATTCGCACGCTTTTGATAGATGAGTGTTGAGGATTCGTTTTTCACCTCTCTCCTGTGAGTGGGAATGTACACGCTATTCATGTACTCGATGAACTCTGCTCCTCCCGCATTCCATTTTGTGGCAGGCTCCTTTAGAATCCTTGGTGAAGTCATCCCGGGATTGTAGTAGGAGGAATAGTTGAAACCAAGGGATGTGATATCACTGCCTTGAATCAGTTCCACTAGGAATGATGTCTCTGAAAGAGGCATTACGCTGCTTCATAACGCTGGCTTGTGTCCATTGAATGGTACGGACAATGCGATTTGCGCCCTTGTAGTATGAAAAACCCTTGTCATAAGTCTGTGTGTTATACGGGTTGAATACAGTACGGAAGGAGTGAGGATGTCCTCGTATTCTCTTCGTTGCACCAATCCAAGGAGGAGAGTGAACAGAAGCGTACATGCTATTATCAGGAAACAGAGAAGTAGTGCATGCTCTCTCATTGCTAATAGTGATAATTACAATACCTAATAAAAAAGGGTGCACAATGCCCACTATATGGGCTAAACAGTAACTGTTTTATGGTAGTATGTGCAAATCATGGTTGAAGCGAAAAGTGATCAAGATTCCCTGCGTCAAAAGGATTCGTTAGTTAAGACTCTATTGCCTATTTGTGAAGCCTCTGCATAGCCCTATTCTGTTATTGAAGAGTGTATAGGAAACACCTCTAACGCGGTATTATAGTAGTCAGTTTCATAGGATAGTAGCAATCTGTATTCCTTGTGATATATAGCGGGTAGTCTCCTTGATATGCAGCAGCTAAATAGGTTAAGGAGCTTCCTTTGGTGCCAATGATCTGTTGACACCGTGATAGTGCTAGAATATCCACGAGAACACCAAACACTCCGGTCGTTGCCTTCCCTTTTCCTATTTCGCTGCTTGTATGTATAGCAATAGCATTGTTAAAAACCACCCTATGACTGGTGTTATTCACTATTAATTGCTTTGCAAATGAAGAATCAGAAGCGACATATATCACAGGTTCCTTATAGTAATCAATCAATGAACAGTTGATGAAGCGTAGTAAATCCGACCTATACAGGAATTGAGCGCTTTCCTTAAAGTCAGATTCTTTGCCACTAACACGAATATGAAAGCCAATGAGATTCCTGTTGTTGTACCCTCGAAGGAGAGAATCAACTGTGTGGATAATCTCATCATTCGGTTTGATGTAGTTTTTAAGGATAATTGAATACACTTGAAACGTAATGCTCTTGTTACGAGTAATACCATTAAACTGGGTGATGGATGTTAGCTTCTCGTAGACACCTTTCTGAAGAAAGAAATCGTCTGATAAAGGATACCGTGTTCTCACAAGTATAGTAGTGCAATTCTCATTTGGGGAATACCCATAACACACGTCATTGTTGTTGTCACTAATATGAGGAATAACATACCCTAATGATTACTATCAATTACATTATGACTCTCTTTTGTTAGGGGATGATGCAGCATATTCTGTACTGTAAAGGAGTCAAAGAACGCATAGTCACTCTCGACTAATTGTCATAGCCATTAACCAATACTACATACTAAAGGCAAGTTTAATACAATGGCAATCACATAACTCGATAATAACCCCATTACATTGTTTGCAAATCCACCATACATCTTTCGGTAAACCACTTTTTTCGTCGTAGTAATAGCACTTCCTCTTATTGATTTAATAGATGAAATAGCCGACACTATTAACTGTTCAATCGGTATACTCTCTGTTTCAGAGAAGTCAAACTGCTTTTGACACACAATTGAGAGGAAGTGAAGCACAAAACAAGCAACAATCCACTTTGACATCAATTAAAGAACTACTGCGTTACCGATCAAAGAAATAATAGAAATCAGGCAATTCCATTTGGTGTGTCTAGCAACACAAATTAACAATTATTAGTGTTTTGGTCGTCTAGCAACATCCGAAATACTCTATTTCAATCAATTTTCGTGGCTGTCTTGGGAATAAAGACAACAATAGGATGAAACTCCATCAACCTGTCCGCCAATCTCAGGTGAACACCATAGCCGGCCTATATATTATTAGCGCACATGATTCTAATCCTACCCATTCTCCTTTGCAACTGTCTCTGTATCCGTTATTGTTCTTCTCTCCGTGGTACTTCCAAGCATCAGTCTTCAATGATCTACCGCATCAATCCATATCAGTATGTTCATGATACATTTCGAAGTAACAACTATACTAATACGAACAAATGGGCTTCAAAGGAAACTCGTTTTATCCCACTTTTGGCCTAAAAAGGGTTGTTTGTGCCACGAATGAAACTCCTTGACCCATCTGTTTTTGCAACACACAAGTATTCAGAACAAGTATAACTGTCTGTTTTTAGCCCGTGGGACGAAAATGACGTTTTCGTCACTTTTAGCCTTTAGAGTGCATTTCCGAAGTATTTTCGCCGTCATCTTCGTTCTCCACGATGATACTTCTGCAATCTCGCACATCCTTCTACTCCTCAGGCGTATTCGGTAGAAATCCCATATAGATGTACACATCACTCTGAATCACGACATTAGTACCAATAACGCCAGCCACACTCCTACGAATAACAAGATTCCTGCTTAACACACTCATGACCAGAATCATGCATTCTGTCCCTGACGGGAGAGTGGATGCTTTGTAGAGTGCCGACAACCCCAGAAAGCACTGCCGAAGCCTGTTATGGATGATCCCGAGTTGGTGCAAATCCATGAAGGCTCGCAGCTCGCCGCTGGCACAGCGATATATCCGCTCGGAAGCGGTGTAGATATTGTAATGGAATAGCATCCATCTCAAAGTTATTATGAAGAAACAACACAAAGTCAACAGTTATTAGTTCTTAATCGCATACCACTGGACGGTTATCCCGCCAAAAACAGATCTCAACGTAGAGAGTATTATATGCACTTTGGGATGCTCCCTCACTAAAGGCGAATCAATATACTTCACTGGAAGCAAGTATGGCTATTGTCTCAAAACTGATGAGCATGATTCCTGTCGCAGAGTCAGTTCTGTTCGTCTTTTTAGTCCACAGTGGGATAAAAGACATAATGTCAGGAATCTCGGGGGATATATGTGGCCCAAGGGCCCAATACCGAAGGTATTGGGCCCTTGGGCCACATATATCCCCCTCGGGGCAAAAACGGAGTTTTTGCCCTCCATGACATTATACATATTACGATGTGAAGGGCGTGATCTCTCGTGAGGACGTGCCCAGTGACATGGTTCTGAAGCGCCTTTAAGCGGCAATCTGTTCCCTCACACTCGAATGTGTTTGTTCCTCACACTCTGATTTGTTTGAAACAAACAAGAATCAAAAGAAATAGACTTGAGCCGTGTCCTTCTTGATCGAATTGGCTAATCTGGAATAGGAGCTCTTGGTAGACAGAAAGAGCACATCACACTTTGACAGTAAAACCAACTCCGTGTAGGACCGCATCAAGCCCGCCTCGTTCGTGAATGTGCCCGTATGCGTTCGAGGTAAATTGCCCACAAACAATAGCTGGTTGCCAAACCGCTCTTCCATCTCCCTCTCAATCCATGGACTATCCGTTGCTAGGAAGAGGAGTGAATTGGGTTTCTCATCCAGTATCGATTCCATCGCGTCAAATTGGGCTTCCACTTGTGACAGGGTCAATGCAGCTGCCTTTTCTCTCCATGTGGTGAGATTGCCAGCCAGTCGGATATGTGCACCCACCATGAAATGACCCCCCAACCCAACCACCCCAACCCCAAAAAACCCTCCAAAAAAACCCCTTGGTTGGAAAAAACCGGGGGGAGGGTTTTTTTCCCCCCCCCCCCCCCCCCCCCCCCCCCTTTTTTTTGGGGGGGGTGTGTGGGGGGGAGAAAACCACCAAAACTTTTGGGGGGGAGGGGGGGGGGGAAAGAGGGGGGGGGCCCACCCACCCCAACCCATTTATTTTTAGAGGGTAGGGGGGCGCCCCCCCCCCCCCGCGCCGAATCATGGCGCGAGAAGTGAATTCGAGATGGATGGTGGAGTCATTCACAACGGATGTAACGCTGCTGAGACGCGCTTCTTCTAGCCATGAGGAAGAATGGTGAGAATCACCAGATGGTGATGAGAGAACAGCGGGAAAGGTGAAATTGAAAAGGGGAAAAACGAAGAAGTGACTGGGTATGGCTGGAGCATTGACTATGAGTTTCATCATAGGAGAGTGACTACTTTGAACAGAGCGATTATTCACGATTCCCAACAACAGCACATCACATGTACCCATGATCTGGTTTGCCACTCCAGCATTCGCACGCTTTTGATAGATGAGCGTTGAGGACTCGTTCTTCACCTCTCTCCTGTGAGTGGGAATGTACACGCTATTCATGTACTCCATGAACTCTGCTTCTCCTGCATTCCACTTTGTGGCAGGCTCCTTTAGAATCCTTGGTGAAGTCATCCCGGGATTGTAGTAGGAGGAATAGTTGAAACCAAGGGATGTGATATCACTGCCTTGAATCAGTTCCACTAGGAATGATGCTTCTGAAAGAGGCTGTACGCTGCTTCATAACACTGGCTTGTGTCCATTGAATGGTCCGAACAATGCGATTTGCGTCCTTGTAGTATGAAAAACCCTTGTCATAAGTCTGTGTGTTAAACGGTTAGAATGTGATACGGAAGGAGTGAGGATGTCCTCGTCTTCTCTTCTTTGCACCAACCCAAGGAAGAGAGTGAAGAAAAGCATGGAAAAGCAAAGAGAGAAGCAGAGAAGTAGAGAAGAGCTCATGATGGGTGATAAGATTACTGGTGGCTAATAGTGTTCCCTTTGATCATTCCAGTTTTCTTAGAGATTTGCTTCTTGCAACTGTGATGAGTGTGTCTATTGCGAATGGAAAGAAGAAAGATGAGAAGGATGTTTTGTTGAATGGCAAGCTTATGAGACCCATGATCAAAGGGAAACCTGCTCTCCCTCCTGTGGCTAAGAGCAATCTCTACAAAACGCAACTATGTCGCAACTACATGTCTACTGGGAAGTGCAAGTATGGAAGAGTGTGTCAGTTCGCTCATGGAAGGAAGGAGTTGGAGAAGTACTCATTCATTGTTTGTTGTTCATGAAGTGGTATTGGCTTATTATCGCTTCAATAGACATCAAGTACTAATGAATTGCAATTCATCTTCATTCCTTTCACCCACTCCATGTTGCATAGAACAGTATTATTGGGATGCCTGTTGGTCTTGGCTTGGGGCGAGACCACGAACCGCACTATGGCAGACGGGAGGGAATGGTACTCCTGCCATACAATCCGCTGTGGGTCGGGCAGTTGGCAGGACTGCGCACACTGGAGGGGCAGGACTGTGGGACCGGCGGCAGGCCCACGGGGTACTCGCTGTCACAGGCAGTAT
Source organism: Blastocystis sp. subtype 1 (assembly GCA_027406405.1). Taxonomy (NCBI): domain Eukaryota; class Bigyra; order Opalinata; family Blastocystidae; genus Blastocystis; species Blastocystis sp. subtype 1. Next base: position 26,211 of record JANPWL010000044.1, read on the forward strand.
TCCTTTAGGCGGCAGCCCGAGGTTACTCAGCGTGACAAGGGCGTTACTACCCAAACGTGTTTTTTACCTCGAGGGAGGAGGGCGCAAGCCCGGTCAATGGGAGAGGGCGCGAGCCCGTGTCAGGCAAACTTGGGGGTTTTTCATGGGCGTTTACTCGGGCACGAGGCGTACGGGCGAAGGGTGCGGGCCCTTCAGGGAGAAGCCTGCAGGTTTTCCGTTAACAGTTTGTTTGTTTGTTTGTTGTTTTGCGGTATTCCCGACGCAGTTGATGGACTGCATCGGATAATAGCACTACGACGTCGCAACGCTCGCCCCTGTCCTACCGCGCGACCTGCAGTCTGCTTCACCGCCTTTCCAGCCGTAGCAAAGAAGCGGATCTGAGTAACTCTACGCCTCACGCCGTGATGTCATGCCCACATTGTAGACACAACAGGAGAGAGGACCCTCAATATCGTGGAGAGAAATGTGAATAAACAGCCCAGCAAGCAAATATGCAATTAGTAGAACAGATCCTCATCCTCCTCGTAACCACCGCCAGCGCCCATCGATCTCTGCTCCTGCAGCTCGTTCAGAGAGACACCGTCGATCAGAATATCGTAGTTCCAGCCGGCATTGCTGTATCCCGTAACGGCCGAAATCAGCACGGACACCTCACGGCCCTCAATGCGGAACGGGAAGGTGTAGTCCAGACCCGCGTCGAAGAACTCGGCCTCCTCGTACTCCGTGTCACCGTCCAGCAGCAGCACCTTCTTGCCGGACAGTTGGCTGTGGTACACGGCGATCGTGTGCTCCTCGCCCTCGATCACCAGCTCCCAAGTGATCTTCAGCTTGGTGTTCTTCATGAAGCGGCCCACTCCCTCCTTCGAGTAAGAGCGGATGTAGTTCTTCTTGGGATCCACCTTCCTGTCGACGGGATGAGGACCATTCTTCCAGACGTCTTCTCTCTCCTCCTCCTCTTCCTCGGACTCGTTGCGCACTCCCATTTCATCAATATCCACTTCCTCCAGATCGTCCTCGGGCTCCCTCTCTTCTTTCTTCCTTTTCTCTTCCATCAACCGTTTCTGTCTCTCTTCCTCTCTTCTCTTCTCCTCCTCCCTTCTTCTCTTCTCCTCCTCCCTTCTTCTCTTCTCCTCCCTCTCTCCTCCTCCTTTCCTCTTCTTCTCTCCTCCTTTCTTCCTCCCTCTTCTTCCTCATCACCTCACCCAACACTTCATGACTCTCCAACAGACTCGCGTTCTCCATCTCCAACTCCTTCACATTCACAAACGCGAAGCGAAGGACCATCACACTCAGTTTCGGTAGGTTCACCAACCTCACCTTCTTCACATTGCGCAGAGCACGCATCCGTCCCTTCAACTCACTCAATTCACCCAAATCTATTCCTCACCATACTATTCATACCCTACTTTGCATCACCAACTCATTCTCCTTTCTTTCATCTCCTTTGAATACTTCATTTCCAAGATGAAGCGTTCTCAGTCTCGCCAAATCTACTCTTCACTCCCATTCCTTCTCTCCCACCTTCAAGCACCGCCTTCTCACAATCCACAAAGCAGCCATCGCCAATCTCCACTTCTTCCACTCCACAATCCCTCAGCACAAAACCACTCCAATGCACAAAACTGCCCTTCCCAATCCGCACACTCTTCAACCCATCACAATGACTCATTTCAAGCACACCCATTCCTTTCGTGAAGCACTCACTCCCAATCGCCACACTCTCCAAACACGCAAACCCACTCATCTTCAGTTCCGTTACAAACTGAAAGCACTTCTCTTCAACAACCCATTTCACCAGATTCCGACACGCACTCAAATCCAACTTGTCAATATCACCGTCATTGCACATCCCCTTCATCACCTCAATCCGGTCTGCTTTCGTATCCACCTCAAACAAGTCGTTGTCATCTGCGATCTGGAACACTCGATTCGCCTTGGAGACAGATCCTCTCTTCTCTCCTCCAGACACACCATTCAACACCGTGGCGTTCATCACATTCACACTCTCCGAAACGCCGGTGGACTCTGCGACACTTCCGATGCTCTCTGCCATGTGAAACAGCAATGCCGAATTCCCCTTGTCCTTCAATCGCTCCACCGAGTCCTTCACGAAGGGATGCTACTCCTCACTCCTCCTCTCATCCACTCACATTCATCAACTCACTCACAGAGCTTCGATTCGCAGCATCCTTCACCAAACACTTGCTCACAAAGTCCACAAACTCTGCAGACCACTTCGAGGAGGACAGGGTGGGCGGCTCCTTGTTCATCACTCGGTTCATCACCATCGCTGACGTGCACCCATCAAACGGGTTCTTCCCCTCAGCCATCTCAATCACCGAGATGCCCAACGACCACACGTCACTCTTCAGACACGTCTTCCCCTCGTACACCTCAGGCGCCATGTACTGCGATGTGCCACAGGTGGTGTCTCTCCGCGAACAGGAATGCTCCAACTGCACAGCCAAACCAAAGTCGCCCACTTTGATCACTCCACTCTCTGAAATGAACAGATTGTCTGGTTTGATGTCCTACGCACTCATGTTCATTCCACTCTGCTTACGCGATGGATGACATTGCGATTGTGAAGATACAGCAGTCCCAGCAAGCAACAACTCGTAATCTCGCGTATGCTCTCCTCATTCAACTGATTCCCACTCTTCAAATAGTGGGCGATCGAGCCGCAATGGCAGTACTCCATCACAATCTACGCAACTTTACCTAACCGCATTCAGCCTTACCCACACCTCATTTCCCACTTTCACTAGATCAAAGTACCTCACAATGTACTTTGAGCCACATTCCTTCAGCATTTTCGACTCATTCTGAACAGTCGACTCATCCACCTTCATTTGCACCCTCTTCACAGCCACATAATCATTGGATGCCTTGTCCAGCGCCACGTACACTTCTCCGAAGCCTCTACCCTTTCATTCCTCAATTCCAACTATACCCTTCTCCCAGTTTGTTCCTGAGTTCGTACCTACCTGTACTATTCGAATCCATTGTTCGTACTGATTGCAAATCACAATTGTGCTGATTCTATTCAAAAACGATTCCAGCCATTCGTTTCTATTCATGATTTGGTTTACCTATTCACGATCCAACACCTTCTTCTATCACAACAAACACAACATAATCAACTCTTCCATCCTTACAACCCACGCATCAAGCAGTTACACATTTCATAGGCATCCTTCTTTGTTCCGCTGCAGCTTGTCCAGCTCGAACGACGTCGCCTCCCACAGGTCGTGCAGCGCCTTCTCGTCCTCGTCCACCACCACCGCGCCCTTCACGCTCACCTTCACGCGGTTCGTCACATGCGTCTTCGCGATCACACGCGCGGGCACCTGCACCGCCTCGTACGCCGCCAGCACCTCGCCCACCTTCGCGTCGTCCACCTCCACCACCAGGCCCAGCTCCTCGTTGAACAGGAACTCCATCACGCTGTTCTCCGTCGTCGTCTCCATCACACAACTACAGTCACCGCCGAAGCACATCTCCAACACCCTCGTCAGCAGACCACCATCCGAGCGGTCGTGGCCCGCCAACAGCACACGCTCGCGCAGCAGACGCTGGGTCGCAAGGAAGGCGCGCTTCAGCAGCGCCGTGTCGCAGTCGGGAGATGCGTCGCCCAGCTGCTTGAACGTCTGCGCCTGTGCCGAGCCGCCGAGCCGCGCGTGGCCGCCGGAGAGGTCCACGAACACCAGCGAGGAGCGGCCCGCATGCTTGATGTCCGGCGTCACCGTCAGCGAGATGTCCGGACAGCCCGCGTACACCGACACTACCAGCGTGCCCGGCGCCTTCACCACCTCCTCACCCACCTTCGCCGCCATCCACAGCGAGTCCTTGCCGCCATGCCCACCTCCACCATCGCCTCGCCCATCGCCTCGCAGCACTCCAACTCCACAATCTCCAGCTGGCTCGCCCATCGCCGTCGCGCAGCCCCTCGTCGAGAACGGACTCTGCGCCAACACTGCCACGTCGCTCAGCGGCAGGTGCAGCACTGCTGCTGCGCCATCAGGCCCCTCACCCACCGCTCCACCTTGCTCGTCACCAACCACACCAACCACAGGAAGCGCTTGCTGCCCACCGACAGCAGACGCACCACGCGGTCCAGCGCCTGCATCACCCTCAGGTCCTCAGGCAGCATCTCCGCCACGGGGTGGTCCACGAACGGCTTCTTCGGCAGCTCGCCCAGCACCGTCTCGCCCGTCTTGCTGTCCTTCACCACCATGCGGTCCGTGTCCCTCATCTTGCCCATCACCATCACCGCCACCTTCTCGCGCTCGCCCACCACCTCCATCAACGCGCGGTCCTTCTACCGGATCAGCATCGCCTCCTTCTCCTGCAACTCCGCGCCCCACACCTCCTTCACACACATCGTCTGGAGGATGTCCATCTCCGCTCCGTTCCGCGCCGAAATCTCCTTCAGCACGTTCCTGTTGTCTGCCGTCTCATCATCGTCACTCTTCTCTCAGCAGTGGATAGTTGTGCGTCTCAGCGGACAGCACCATGAACTGATGCATCAACTTGCAGGACATGCCGAGTCACCAGGGTGGGAAGGCTGAGATCTCAAAGCCAATGGATGACCGAGAAGTCGTCATTCAAGGCAAGCACGAGGATCATGCGATGTACCTCCCTCAGCGTGTCACCCATGATGCGCATTCAACAACACAGCTTCTTCTCATCATCAATTACCATGTTATTGCCGAAGAATCAGTGATACGAGATGCAAGTGAAATGACAAGACTATCGCTTCAAGAACAGCAGTGAAGAATAGATACTCTTCAGAAATACTCGAAATTACCTTCGAATGGGGCACACGCCTCTCAACTCCAGCTACAGCCAATGCAAATGGCATACGGAAATGATAACCCATACACGCTTCAAAGAGCTAGTCAAAATGCTCATAGGGTACGAATACACCAAAGAGCACATCCACAAAGCCTTCTCCTCAGCATACATTCAAGCAATCAAGTAGTATTCATTCCATCAGATAACACACCAAAACAGTGTAGAGAGTGGATTACCATGTCAGCATTCCGCGTATCCGTTTTACACAGTAGACAGAACTCACCAATGGAATAACAATGTCAAAAGAAGAAGAATCGACTAGGGAGGCATTGGAACTTCTAGATGGGAGCGATTCGACAATCCCATGATTCCATGTAGAAAAGAAGAAACCAACTCAGCGTTACAAGCGAGAAATGAGGCAAAACAGGAATTGGCTAAAAGTGTCCCTATTTTCGTCATCCCCTTCATTCATTCTGAATCTGGCACATTTCTCTTATCCATGCATCATTCCTTGTTCATGGAGTTCAGTACTGTTGAATGGGATGGCAGCAACACGTATCCTTCCGTGATGGAGTGTTCCTTCCTTATGAATGCTTTTGCGATTGCCTAACGAGTTGAAACTGGGATGTTCCGTTCAATCGTGTGTGTCCTATTCCTTGCTTTGTCGTATTCCGGAGTTCCGTGATTGGGAGATCTTCTACCACTCCAGAACTGCAACTACAGTATCCCTGACCCTAAACCTGACTTGCTTCTTCCTGTGTACCAATTCCTCTTTGTTGTTGTCTATTGTGTGCCCGTTATGATGCAAACTGCTCGGGTCATTGATGTCCTCCCCTTCCCCGTGAACGAGCCACTGGAAGAACGCATTCATCCCCTTCGCACCCTCTCCACCGTGTACGCCTCACCGAAGAAGCATCACACCCCACTCTTTAACACCATCACGTGCACGTACGGATCCTTCGATCATGGAGTGATGGGGCAACTGCACGGACTCTTCCAGTTCTCCAGTCGATCCTGTAGATGCGACACATTTCCTGTCAATCCCCCTGAAGAGTACCATCATCCGTCCAGCCAATCGCTCCACACCCGCAATTCGACGTGCACTCCGTTTCTCTCCCTCACCCATAGATAAAGTACATGCAGTGTCCAAACCGCGAGCAAGGAGGGGTGCACACCCTCCAGCCATTCCCGCCAAGTGAGACGTCCATTTCCCTCCACGACATCGACAGGATCCATTCACACCACCAGAGCTTCCTGAACCTGAGCATCCTCACCAGCAAAGACAGCCCATGAACAATCATTGGAAGGTATTTGTTCAACACATCTCAGAAACAAACACAGCACAAACTAGGATTCTTCTTCAAAGTACTTCTCCATCGCGCCAATGTCTACACCGTGAGGGAACGAGCGAACACACACCTTCCTTCACCACGGAGGTGCGGTGCTTGAAGGCGGACGGGGAGAGCGTCACTGTCGCCAGCTTCGGCATGTCTAGCGGTGAGAGGATGCAACCACCACCCACGCTGAAGGTCAAGGACACGGGGATACACGAAGGACTTGGAGTCTCCACTCATGTGAGTCGTGAGCGAGGTCAGCTCGGGCATGTCTACGCCTCACACTACCATTACACACCCACTCTGCAGAACCAGCTCGGAGGCGTCGTGATCCGCGAAGGCCAACGCGTCCTTGCCGAGTCGAATGGACGTCAGCGCAGGCAGGTCTATTCATCACTCTCCTCCTCGTCGCGCACTCTGCAACGCCACATGCCTCGACTGCTGGAACGCCGCGCCGCCCAACACCAGCGACTGCAGCTTCGGCAAGTCTACTCCTCACTCTCTCCCGCCAGAACCACCCTTCAGCTCCAGCGCCGCGGCGGCAAAGGTCCCGCTCTCCCTCTCCATGTCGCCCAGCTCCAGCGTCTGCAGCGTGTCCAGACCCGACAGCTCGAGCGTGGTGAAGAGCTTGAAGGACCCTGCACCGACCTTCAGCTCTCGCAGCCTCTCGCAGTCCCTCACCACCAGCGTGCCGTTTGTGTGTGTGAAGGACTTCTCGCCCACCTCCACCGTCTCCAGACGGCTCAGGCCCTCCAGTCTCACCTCCTGCACGGAGCCAAAGGAGTCGTAGTAGATGGTCAGCTCGCGCAGCGCCGGGTTGTTCTCCAGCACGAACGAGCGAACCATTCCGAAGGCGCGGCTGCCCACCTGCACGACCTCCAGCTGCGCGTTGCCCTGCACCGTGAAGTTCGTCGCCATGCGGAACGCCGACGGGTGGAACGCCAGCTCCTTCACCTTCGGACAGTCCTTCAGCGTGAACGACGAGGAGTCATGGAAGGAGTCCTCGCCCATCTTGATCGTCTCCAGCTGCGCGTAGCCCTCGAACGCCAGCGTGCCCTGCATCATGAAGCACGCGCGGCCCACCGTGAACTCGCGCAGCGACGGCAGGCCCTCGAAGGCGTCCACATGGAAGCCCTTGAAGGACTCGCTTCCGATCTCCACCACCTCCAGGCGCGAACAGTTCCTCACCGCGAAGTGCGCGTCATTCGCCCGGGTGAAGGACTCCATGCCCACCGTCAGGCGCACCAGGTTCTGCAGCCCCTCCAGCGCGAAGGACTCCACGCTGTGGAAGCAGTCGCTGCTGATGCGAATCGTCTCCAGCGCCGGCACGTCCTCCAGCGTGAAGTCCTCCGTGGAGACCAGCGAGTTCTGTCCGACAACCAGGGACTTCAACGCGGTGCAGTTCACCACGGCGAAAGTGCCCGCGCGCTGGAAGGATTCCGAGCCGATAGTCACGTTGACCAGCGCAGGCAGGTCCCGCAGCACCAGGCGGTTCGCGTTCTGGAAGCACTTCGGGCCGAAGGAAGCACTCTGCAGCAGCGGCGTGTCCTTGATCGTCAGCTGCTTTCCGTACTTGAAGGCGTCGGTGTCCAGCTCTCTCAATCGCGGACAGTTCCTCACGGTCAAGGCACTCGATAACTGGAAGGAATCGCCATAGACGTGCAGCGAGACCAGATTGTCCATGTTCTCCACCTTCAGCTCCTTCGCACTATAGAACGAGTCGACAAACGTCAGCGTTTCCAGGGACGGCAGCTCCTGCAGCTCCACCGCCCTGAACATCCGGCACGACTCGTAATCAAACGCCAGCGTCTTCAGCGCCGTGCAGTTCACGATCCGGGCCACGTCCCCGTCTGTGGCGCTGAAGCTCTTGGAACCGAACTCCGCCGTCTCCAGCCGGCCCAGGCCCTCCAGCGTCAGTCGGGTGGCCTGCGTGAAGCAGTCCGCGTCGATGCGCAGCGTCTCCAGCGCGGGCAGCTTCTCCAGCTGGAAGCGCTTGAAGTGCTTGAAGCTCCCGACCTCCGCCGTCAGCCGCTTCAGCGACGCACAGTTCGACACGGCGAAACGGCCCTCCGCAGCAGAGAAGCTCCCGGCGCCCACCCACACGGACTGCAGCACGGGCATGTCTGAGAGGGTCACTGCCGTCGCGTTCCGGAACGAGCCCTCCTTCAGCGTGAGGCGCCGCAGGGAGACCGCTCTCGTGAGCTCGAACCGCGCGGCAGGCTGGAAGGCGAGGCGGCCGACGTACAGCTCCTCCAGCGACTCCACGCCCTCCAGCACCAGCGCCTTCGCCTCCAGGAAGGAGCGGTCGCCGAACGTCAGGTTCTTCAGCTCCGTCCGGCGAGTCAGGTCCAGGGCCTCGGCCCCCTGGAAGCAGTCCGCGCCGAACGCCACCCTCTCCAGGAACAGCGTGCCGCTCAAATCCAATGTGAAGTTGGACATGACTCCGTCGCCCACGCTCAGGTCCGTCATCGCGTCGCAGTGCGTCAGGCGGAACTCGCCGCTGCCCTGCGCGAAGCTGCTCGCGCCGATCCTCAGACTCTTCAGCACCGGCAGACCGTTCACGCTGAACTGCTCCGTGTTGGCGAAGCTGTGCGAACCGATTGTGATGCTCTTCAGGACGGGCAGACTGTTCAGATCGAGTCGCGTCACGTTGGCGAAGCAGTGCGAGCCAATCGCGATGCTCTTCAGAACGGGCAGAGCGATGAGATGAAGCGACGTGAAGGCGGCGAAGGCACCATCGCCAAGGAGCAGCTCCTGAACGCTGGAGGCGACGAGCGAGAAGGCACCGGCGGCGTGGGCGAAGCTGTTCGTCCCCACCACCACGCTCCGCAGGGAGTCAAGCTGGGCGAGAGCCAAGTCCCGCACGTCGGCGAAGCAGTCCGTGCCAATGGTCAGTCGCTGCAGCGCGGGCAGTCTGGCGAGGTGGAGGCGAGTGAAGGCGCCGAACGCCTTGTCCCGAACGGTCAATTCCGTCAGGGACAGACAGTTCTCGACGCGCAGCTCGCCGGCTTTGCGGATGAAACTGCTCTCTCCGAAGGACACGCTCCTGAGATGGGGAAGCGAGGAGAGCGTGAAGTGCTCGACCTCCGTGAAACAGCCAGCACCGATCTCCAGCGTCTCCAGCGAGGGAAGGCTCTTCAGGGAAAGGGTGCTGAAGAAATGGAACGACCCTTGGAGGATGCTCAGCGTCTTCAGTGCCACGCAGTTCTCGATGTGCAGCTCGCCATTCTTTCTCGTAAAACTCTCCTCCTTGAACACGAGGCTCTCCAAACTCTTCAGATTGCGAATCCGCACAGTGAGAATGGAACCCAGGGAGAACGAGCCGACAGAAAGGCGTTCGAGTTTCCGAAACGCTCCAAGATCAAACACAGTACTGTCCATGTCGTTGCATTCACCATCGGGAATCACCAACTCCTTCATGTTGGTGGAGATAGTAGTATCGTTCAAGCACTCCTTCAGCATTTGGAAGGTCTCTTTGGCCTCTCGAGAAACGGGATTTCTGATGAATGCAAACACGATAATCAGACCGACAGCCACAAACAGAAGAGTCAAAATCGCAATGCACAGCGTTCTTCCTCCAAAGCGGCTCTTCTTCTGGCCCCTGCTGGGGATCATCGGCTCCTGCACGGTGTGGACGATGATGGGGGTTCTAGGGTTCATCGAGGACTCGTTTTGCTTACGGATTCATAACGCTCGTCTTCTGCACATACACGCCTATAGGGTTGGAATTGTACATTCTTGAGAACAAGGGTGGCGTATTCATGGAATGCGACAATCACAGCGTTTCATCGTTCACATCTTGCGATACGGTGCATGTAATGTGTCCTCCCCTGAGTGGAATGGACAGTCTCCGTTGGAAGCAAGAATGATGACATTTATCCCTATGTGTTCGGGTATTGATGAAATGTGAATTGGGTGTTTATCCTCTCATTCATTCCTGGACAAGGGTTGTTTGTTCAGTACAATTCATGTTGACTCCCACAAGTGTGAGATCCTTTCGATGAGACCACTTGGTCTTCTTCTTTGGTTTTCTACGTATTGAAGAAGCAGGATTCACAACTGTGAGTACAAATGGATAGAGGACTACTTCATCTACCGGATGCAATACAAAAGCAAGAGACAAATCGTGTATGTGTGAAGAAAACGGCAGGGATAGGATGAAACAGTCTTGAAGTGTTTGTAATTCTCAGGATGACTTCATATACTCCCTCTCCCATCGTGAGTGCTGTCTTCTCCAAAACACACAATTCCTTTACCAGACTGTCAAAGACGTGTAGGACTGTCCTTGATGTATGAACCAGCATTTTCAAGTTGCAAGGAATGCTTGTGAACTCCAAAGCATCCGCCATGTGTTCATTTCCCGAATCCGTTACCCTTTGGCTACTTCATTTCAATTTCAATCTCTGTAATGGAGACTGTGAAGAAAGGAATGTAGCATAACCTTCTTCTCGAGAGTGGCATCCAGTTTGTTCACTATTCCCCTTTCACCGTTTTAGAATGAATTTGATCAACTACTGGAGAGTGTAGAATCGATTTCCATTCCGCTTTGCCCAGAAACTGCTAGTACAGTCCCATTCAACGCAGTCCAGCAGAGGGGCATCGTTCTTCTCTTTCGTATTCATCACTGGAGTCAGAATATTGATTTGGTCTTTGGAAATGCCTTCCCTGTGTTTGTGGTGTGTGATTCTGGAGGCTACAGCATTCTCACCGATTCCCATCTCGGGATCATGATGCTGTTGTGAATCTACGCCCTTCCCGATGAGATGGTGGCTAATGCGAAGCAGACCTGCCCAATGCATCCCAGTATCCTTCCTTCTCTCTCCTCAGTCTTAGAACAGCATGATTCCATCAGTAGCATTCAAGTCAGGGGTGGATCTGCACTGGACGTGATGTGCGTTCTGTTCCTGCCGCAGTGATCAGAGCTGAAGGTGCGCAAGAAGCCGATCCAGTCTCTTCTCCCTGCTGGACTCCGCCTTGTCCCCACCGCCTGGGCATGTCGCCGCTCTCCGTCGCCGAGAGCGAGGGCTGTCTCGCCGTTCCAGCCGCTGCTCCAGACGCTGAAGGAGGAGCATCCTGCGGTGGAGGACAAGACGGTGAAATCACCATGGCATTTGACTGCTTCAACGCGTGTTCTTTCATCCGCGAGGAGAATGGGAAGGCGGCGGGGCGTGGGGTGTGGCGATCGACAGACGGCGCTGACGGTCCGAAGCAGGAGCACGACGCGGACCCCAGTGACGGGCTGTCCGCCAAGGCGAGCGTCGTGAGCAGGGCGATCCGTCCGTGTCTGCGTCAGGGCTGCAGGAGACCATGTGTGGCGCACGCCCAGCAGACGGCGATCTGGCGGCCATCTGGCGGCAGAAGCGCTGGCTGGAGAAGGTCGACGGGCTGGTGCGGCGCGAGGACTGCTGGGCGACCACTCGAACGAGCTGTGCAGAGGCGAGGTTCGCTGTGGCGAGTCATCCTCCGCCACTCCATGCGCATTCCCGCGGTTGTCGCATTGGGAGGTGTTCGCTGTGCCACTCGGTGTCGTGGACAGCAGCCGCAGCAAGGGGTGCTGAGTGTTCGACCACCCGTCTTGTGATGCGTTGCTATTGGATTGCTTCATGATCTGCGGGAAGAACGATCGGGTGATGTACCGACTGGGGTTGTTGTTTGAGATGGAGAAGGTGAAATAGTTGACAGAGGAAGAGTAAGTGATCGAGAGAGGTGATGAGGAAGCCGAAGCTGGTGAAGAATGCAGAATCGGCTGAATCGCTGTGAGAAGGAGGTTTATGTATATTGAGTTGATTTCAGCAATGAACGACAGATGGTTTGTTTGTTGACAAAACGGAGTCATGTGTTGGAGAATCAGAATACACTATCCAGTGAAGCCATAATGAGCGATCTGACTAAGATAGGCGATTATGAGTTGTTGGAGAAGCAGAATGAAGGGTATGAAACAAACTGAGGGACTGAACCATAGAGAGTGGTTTGACGAGTACAAAGCACTCAATCGGACTACAAATGAGATTGTATTGATGGCAAGAGTGAAGAATGGATTGGATGTGAAGGGAATCGAATCACGCTTTCCTCAATTGAAAGAATGCTGCAATGAGCATCTTGTAAGGTATATAGATATTATGAAGAAGGATGACGAGTTGTGGGTAGTGATTCCTTGGAGAGTTGACAGAATAGATTGTAATGGAGGATTGTGATTGCTATTCTCTCTCACAATTCTTGAAGCATAAGGATTACATGACCGAGAAGCAATTGTGTGAAATCGCTCGTGGTTGTTTATTGGGATTGAATTATCTTCATGAGAGAGACATAATGCATGGAGTAAGTGAGTGATAATAGTAATGAGTGAATAGGACATGAGGCCAGTGAATCTGTTCCTGACTGAAGATGGTGTGTTGAAACTGGGGTACTACGGACTGACAACACAAGCAGAGTGTTATTCCATTAAGAGGAAGGATTGTAAAGGGATTCGTAGTTTTGCTCCTGAGGTGTTTAAAGGAGGGTATGGAATGAAGAGTGATGTGTGGTCACTTGGCACTGTTTTGGTTGAATTGATGGGAATAATACCATATTCCTGGTGTGATGATGACAGCTTACCCACAATGAATGATGATTATGAGCCACCATTTAAAAGAAATACCATCAAATCATCAGAATTGGTTGACTTCCTGAAGAAGTGTTTTGAGGAGAGAGTGAGTGAAAGATGGTGTGTGAATGAGTTGATGGATGTGAGTGTGATGTGATGAGAATGATGAGTAGCATCCATTTGTGAAGGAGTGTGAAGAAGAGAATGAAGTGTTGATTCCATCGGTGAAGATCCTGAAGTATCAAGAGTACTGTAAATTGATATTGAAGAAGGATGTGAAGAACGCTTATCTGATGTTGCATAAGAGTGGATTGTGCTGGTATCATGAAGGGGTGGTTGAGAAGTTCCCTTCCATTGTAATGGAGTTGTGTTTGAATGGAGTGATTGAAGTGGATATTGCATCCCACACACTGCTAAAAGTGAATAGAGAGGATGTGAAGGGAATTGAACATGCTAAAGTGTTGGATTTGAGTGATGATGGGGAGCGATGGGAAGGCGATGTGTTGAATGATGAACCGTATGGTTGGGGCGTGTTGTATGACACTGATAATCGAAGGGTGTATGAGGGATTCCGAATTGGTGATGTGAATGTGTGCTATGGAAGAAGCTACTATCCTGATGTTCAGAAGGTGGAGTATGAAGGAGAGATTTGTGAAGGAAAGCGCTGGGGACGAGGCATTCAGTATGATCGCAATGGCAAGATAGTGTTTGATGGAGAGTGGATAGATGATGGCCATGAACAATTGAGTAAGCGAGAAGTGCTGAATGAAGAGATTCAGTTCCTTCATAGTCACATTGAAGAGCTAATCGTGAGTAATAGCAGTTGCAGTGGAAGAGAATGGAATGCATTTGATTGTTCCTTGCTAATCAAATTGAGAGAGTTGAAAGTTGGAGATGATTGCTTTGAGTATGTGGATGAAGTGAAGTTGATTGATTTATCCAAGTTGGAGAGGGTGGTGATTGGAAGGAATTGCTTCACGAAGAAGAAGTATTACTGGGGTAACGATCCAAATCGTCATTTCTACTTGAAGGATTGTGAGAGACTGAGAGAATTGAAGATTGGTTGTTGTTCATTCTCTGACTATACCGTGTGTGAGATTGAGAATGTGCCTTCTTTGGAAGTGATTGAAATGAATCACAACTGTTTCTACTATGCTTCATTGGAATTGAAGAGTGGTTTTGAAAGAATGAAGTGATGAATAGACATGCCCAGTTTGAAATCACTTCTGTTTGATGATAGTGCATTCTACTCTTGTTCTCGTGCAGTATTTGAGAGTGAATGATATGAAGAGGGAATGATGAATAGATTTGCCTGAATTGACTTCCATTCGATTTGGCTATTATGCATTCCGATTCAAAGAGCATGATGCATCGACTGAACTGATAATGCGAAGTGATGATGATGAAATGAGCTGATGAATAGACTTGCCTAAACTCACTTCACTCACTACTGAAGGGCGTTACAGTGGTACATTCCTAAATCCTCGTATCATCACTGTGAAGAGTACTTCCTATCACTCCATCCTCACCAACAGACATGCCCTCTCTCACTACTGTCACTCTCCCTCGTGCATTTGAATGGAGTAATCAATTGTCCCACAAGAGTAATCACAATCAGAGAGAGTGATGGCTAGACATTGGTGAATGGATCAATCATCCAAACATTCCCAAACCCAATCCCCATGCGAACATTCATTCTGTTGACGAACTGAGAACAATGAGCCAAACTGTGGAAATGATGATTGTGGATAACAATGCATGTAATGATAAGTGTTTTACAGCATTGGTTTTATCATTCTTTTCAAATCTGAAGGTGTTTGAAGTGGGTGATTATTCCTTTGCGTTTGTGAATGAAGTGAAGTTGATTGGATTGAGTCATTTGGAGAGAGTGGAAATTGAAAATCACTGTTTTAGAAAGAGTATTGAGAAGAATCCAAATCGTCATTTCTATTTGAAGGATTGTGAGAGACTGAGAGAATTGAAGATGGGCCGTTATTCCTTCTCTGATTATTCCGTGTGTGAGATTGAGAATCTGCCTTCTTTGGAAGTGATTGAAATGGGAGAATTGAATGAAGAGAGTTCCAATTTCTGCTATGCTTCATTGGAATTGAAGAGTGATTGTGAGAGAATAATACTGATGAATAGACATGCCCAGTTTGAAATCACTTCTATTTGGTTATGATGCATTCCATGATAGTTCTCGTGTAGTATTTGAGAGTGAATGACTTGAAGAGAGAATGACGAATAGATTTGCTTGAATTGACTTCCATTCGAGTTGGTTATGACGCATTTGAATTCAAGAATGATGATGACTACAGTGAACTGATCATGCGAAGTGGTGATGATGGAATGAACTGATGAATAGACTTGCCTAAACTCACAACACTCACTACTGAAGGATACAGTCACACATTCCTCAATCCTCGTATCATCACTCTGGAGAGTATTTCCTATCACTCCATCCTCACCAACAGACATCCCCTCTCTCACTACTGTTCGTCTTGTTAAGGAATATGCACTCCAATGCAAGAAAACCGTTCACATCAAGAGTTTCTCTTCCTCCCCTCCCTCATTCCTAGACATCACTCCCGCTCTCCAAAAGTACCTCTCTTCTCCTCTTTCTTTCACACACGATTCATCATCAATTCTCTCCATATGAGTCATTCACATCTCATAACCCTCTCCATCATCACACCACACTCATCCGCAATTCCCAATCGAGGAATGCGTGAGAGGATGTGCCATTCCATCACTTCCCATCCACTTGTTCCATTTCCCTCCACAACTCTACAAATCACATAACACTCACACACTAACTCCCAACAAGAATAAGAGAATCACTAATCCCGCCTCGTAATGCACACCCAGCTCGCAAAGAGCATCTACAAGACTGCATTACGCAGAGCCATTGCATTCGACAAGGAACCCGTGCTGAAAGTGGGACTGTTCTCTTTTCCTTCTGATCGTAGTGTCTTATCACCCAGGAGTCCTTTGACCGGTACTACAATCAAATCAAAAATGGATCGACGAAAGAAAGAGACTATTGCAAAGATCGCCTGGACGCCTTTCTCTGGTTTCCATTTCACTCTCTTTCCACCTAGAAGTCATCATCAATTCTATTCCATGGGTCGATCTCTCTCTGCGTTCCTTCGTCAACAAGTTCAACAAGCATGCGAGGAAGAGACAACTACATTGCATTTCTCTCTTCATCCAATTCATTAGTAGCGCATTTCCTGCTCTGTTGCGTCTTTCCGATTACCTTCATTCCTGTCTGTTGTACGCCAGCAATTCTGGATTCATCAAATCAAAAATGGAATCCACCCTTCCTGCCCCTCGTGATGGTGCTATTCGATCCTCCCCTTTCCCCGTAGTGCGTAAATGCTACGATCGGATTCATCCCTCTCTGGAAACGGAGACAAGAGACCAGTACGCTGGTTATGTGCTCATCCAAAACCCTTCTGCGCTTCTTCAGCTGAAGAACTGGGATGAAGACGATGATCGAGTGAAGGCGCTGCTTTCCTCCTCCGTGGTAGCCCCGTCTCCTCTCCCTCATTCCAGATGTACCTTCTCGCCCCCATCCAGAACCAGTACCCGATGCTCTTCCTCAGCGAGTGCTTCCCACACCGCTCTCTCATTTCTAGTTCGCAGCACCCTGCCAAGAGCGCTCATGACATGAAGATCCGTCCGGTCCGCCTCGCCTCCAAACTGCGTGGCATACCAGACCGTTCTGCCAGCCGTGAGGAAGCCACGCCGAAGGAGGGACGGCGTCGTGTCCGCCTGACCTTGAATCCGCAGACGCAGCACGCACTGGACGGCCTGTCCGTCACTCCCTCAAACACCGTCAACACCCACATAAACGCCGTCAACACCCACACTCCCCCGCAGGAGGCGGAGCTGGACGGCTACAACTGGAAGCACGTGCTGCTGGGCGGCGCCTTCTCCCACCCCGTGGTGCTGTTTGACAAGACGCGCCTTAATCCCGCTGCGCTGACGCAAATCGAGTACGCGGACGAGACGGACACCGTCGCCTCCTCCACCGAGTACGAGCGCCTCCTCCGCACGCTGTCGAAGACGGAAACGGACACAGTGCCGCTGTGCCTGGACTGCACGACGGTGTTCGCCTCATATTCTTCTGCCTTCCTCTGCCTCTCCTTCACTATACCGTAAAGGAGATTGCGGAGGCCGTGGAAGCGAGGCAACTCTTCGCCGTCGCCGTGGAGGATGTGCGCGACCTTCTGTTTAACTGTACGCCAGACAGGGCGGCGTGACGCGCAGGCACCATCGACCGACGCTTGATCTACCCGAATCTGCTGAAGCGGCTGGGCGGGGAGTTGGCGAAGTGTGCAGACGTCATTTACAATGTGCTGACCCGTGTTGACTGTTCTGTTTGCCACAAACACACGACAAGTCCTTGCGTTCGTTCAGGCGCCGCTGCACAAGGTGGTTGGTCCACAGGAGGAGAGAGAAGGCGCAGAAGCACAGGGGAACGAGAACAGAGAGACACTCCCACCCGAAGGTCCGAATCACCCAGTCCACGGGGAGACCCGAGAAGACGCTTCCGAAGGGCGACCATGAGACCGTTCAGGCTGATGACCGTGCCGGCGAGCCGCGCGTCCACGCTCTCCATGGCGATGAGCTCGCTGAAGGAGAAGGGGATGTAGAGGAAGAAGCCCAGCAGGAAGCACAGCAGGAGGAAGGCGAGCGGCGAGGAGGCCCACGGCAGCGCGGCGAAGACAATGCCCGCCAGGATGGACGCCGCCTCGCAGATGTGCGCACGGGAGAGATGGTAGGCGTCCGACACATAGCCTAGTCGTGAGGGCAAAAAGAGGGGGCCACCACACCACAGCGTGCCCAGAATGCCGCCAATCTCGATGCAGCTGATGGCGGAGGGGATGTGGCTGCGAGTGAGGGGAGAGGAAGAGACGGACTGAAATCATCACAAATCATTCGACTCCTTCGCCGTTAGCAATGCATTTACAAACTACAGACGATTATGAAATCATCAAAACTCTAGAACGGGGGAAATCGGTTCACTGAAGCAATGATCCCTAGAGAACGCAGAATGACTTACAGGGTGTTGGAAAGGAATAGTGATCGAGTACAAGTGATGAAAAAGATAAGGAAGACCAAGAAGAAGATGGCATTCCCGCAATTGATGCAACGTCTTAAGGAACTTGATTCCCGTTTTCTTGTGCGGTATCTAAACTCCTCTGAAAAGGAAACGGGATGTCTTGTGGCATTTCTTGCTCCGTTTGATGGAATAGATTGTAATGGAGAATTGTGAAATGGGATCATTGCAAGAATGCATCGATAAGAAGGAGAAAGTGGATGAGGTTGGATTGTGCGCGATTGCGAGTTGCTGTCTGTTGGGTCTTGATTTCCTGCATTCGCATCATAGTATGCATGGAGTAATTGTTGAGTGAAGGAATAAGTGAATAGAACATCAAGCCATCGAATCTGTTCTTCAGTGAGGATGGCATCATAAAACTGGGAGATTATGGATTAGCAGTTAACAAGATTTCAAACGAGAGGAAATCGACCCAGCGGCATTCGGCACCTGAAGCATTCAATGGACAGAGGGAGTTGAAGAGTGATGTGTGGTCCCTTGGCATGACACTGATGGAATTGGCTGAGGAGGTGAATCTGTTTGATGGTGTTAGTTGCAGTGGGGTGAAGCATTGGGTTTGCGAAGATGATCCTCCTTCTCTATCAAGCGAGAAGTGGTCGGATGAGTGTGTTGATTTCGTTGGGAAGTGTTTGGTGAAGGATGTGAAGGAGCGATGGAGTGTGAAGCAGTTGATGGAAGTGAGTGAAAGTGAGATGGCTAAGGCATAGCACCCGTTTGTGATTGATTCAATCAGAAGGATTCAGCAAGATGGCTACTCCAAACCACTCCTTGCATTGGCAAACAGGTGGAGAACCCAGAACTCCTGCGCCGAGTACATCAAGAAGGATAATGATCATTGCTTCTTAACCCTTTTCAACCACAACGGATTGTGTTGGTATCATGAAGGCATAGTGGAGAAGTCTTCTTCTGTGTTGTTAGAAATCAGTAAGGATAGGGTGATAGAAGTGGATACTGCATCCCACAAACTGTTACGAGTGAATGGAGAGGAGGTAAAAGACGTCGAGTCGAAGCAGGTATTGGATTTGAGTGATGATGGAGAGCGATGGGAAGGCGATGTGTTGAACAATGAACCCTATGGTTGGGGCGTGTTGTATGACAGTGAGAACCAAATAGTGTATGAGGGATTCCGAATTGGAGACGTGAATGTGTGCTATGGCAGAAGCTACTACTCTGACATCCAAAAACCAGAATACGAAGGAACAATCTGTGAAGGAAAGCGCTGGGGACGAGGCATTCACTATGATCGCAACGGCACAACTGTCTTTGAAGGAGAATGCATCAATGAACAGAAGATTGAAGTGCGAATTGAAAATGTGAGTGAACATCAACTCCTTCACAACCGCATTGAAGAACTGATCCTTAAGGACAATTGTTGTAATGGAAAAGAGTGGACGTCCTTTGATTTCTCCATTCTACCCAAGCTGAGAGTGTTGCGCGTGAAAAAGGAGTGCTTCAGATTTGTGGAGGAGGTGAAGTTTGTTGGACTGAGTCAGTTGGAGAGCGTGGTGATTGGAGAGGGTTGTTTCACGATGTACAAGAATGGCTGGCCTCAAACGATGAACCCCAATCGTCATTTTTACCTGAAGAATTGTGAGAGACTGAGAGAATTGAAGATTGGTCGTGTTTCCTTCTCCGATTATTCCCTGTGTGAGATTAGCAACCTGCCTTTGCTCGAGGCAATTGAAATGGGAGAATGGAATGATAGCAGTGACAGTTTCATGTATGCTTCATTGGAATTGAAGAGTAACTGTTTCATGAAAGAATGACTATTAGACTTGCCCCGTTTGCAATCACTTCAGATTGGTCGTTGCACATTTATCTATTGTTCTCATGTTGTGTTTGAGAGTGAATCTATTGGAAAGAGAATGATAAATAGACTTGCCTGAATTGACTTCCATTCGATTTGGCTATTATTCCTTTGTATTCAAGAATGATGATTCAAGTGAACTGATCATGCGAAGTGGTAAAGCAGAAAGGAACTGATGAATAGACTTGCCTAAACTCACTTTGCTCGCAACGTGCAACGACAGTGCTTCATTCTACAATCCTCGTATCATCACTCTGGAGGGTTTTCTCTGTCATTCTACCCTCACCAACAGACATGCCCTCTCTCACCACCGTTACTCTCTACAAGAAGAATGCCTTCAGAAAGAAGAAGACCGTTCATACGAAGAGTCCCTCTTCCATCTCTCCTTCATTCCTAGACATCACTCCCGCTCTTTCTCATTATCTCTCCTTTCCTCTTTCCTTCACACTCAACAGCAAACAACACTCCTCTCAATCGAAGAAAGCAAACAACACACAAAGATATCCAACAAACACCAATACGACACAAAAGAGAAGCACAACTACTTCATTCCCATCACAAGCGGCTTTTCCTCGCACACGGGGAGCTCCGTCCGATTGCCATACACAATGTTGAGCTTTCTCTCAAATACCGGAATCAACCACTTGTACTGCCCCTGCTTGAAAGCCACAGAGAAATTGGAGTAGGGATGCGGCAAGTCCACCGCGAACGCGTTGTTCAGCACGTAAAAGTGCGGATCTACGCATCATGTCATCGCTCAACCGCCACTCAACGCGCGGATGTGGTTCACGTACTGAACCTTGTTGCCTCCGTAGTTGATAAATGACTCGTCGAACAGCACCATGCCCTTATGCCGCTTCAGTACCATGTACGGCTCCTGCACGTCGTTCGGCCAGCACACCACGCGCCACAGCTTCGGACGGCGGTCGAAAATCCACTTGGACGTGACAAAGTTCTACCCCTCACACCCCCCGTTTTCGAGCACGTGCGTTGGCATGCGGTGTTTGGTGGACAAGCAGACATACTTCTTGTAGCACTGCAACAGGGAATCCATGGTGCGCGGCGCGATCTGCAGACCGCTGAGCGTTAGGAGGAGGAGGAGCACAAACCGCTGGATGCACGACGGAATACTGGTGCACTTGTCGACGTAGCTCTTGGGGAAGAAGAAGGGCGGCACGATGATGGCGGAATCTTCACTGTCCAAAATGTCCCGCGGGAGAGCCATGATGGTGTCGTACAGGTTGACTAGCCATGACAGCAAAGGGTGGCGCTCACACGACGGAATCAGGTCCGTGTCGAAGAAGAGGAAGTGGGAGGTCATGGCGTGGCGAATGCACAGGTTTCGGAGGAAGTTGAGAGGGAAGGTGTCATACAACGTGTGGTTCACAGGAGGGGAAAACATGATGAACATGACTCTGGAACTGAAGTTGTACTCCTTGATGGACTGCGCGATCGCGGGGATGTCCTCCTCGTGGACGATCATCGCGCCGCAGTACCGGCCCTTCCACACCTCCGTCGTGTTTTTGATTAGGAGGAAACGATTGGGACTAGGGTGAAGCGAAAACGATACGACAACCTCGCTGGAGCAACCATCGTGACATCCAAAGTGGAATTGTAAAACACGTCTAGAAGTAATAAGAATGAGAAGCTAGAGACAGGGAACATTTCGGAAGGGAACTTCTTCTGTTCCCACCCACTTTCGGCAATACCCCTTCCTGCAGGAGCCCTTCACACGGTTATCAAGCAACGCTCTCCTAATTCCGTTGTACACAGTCTTCGTCACGTTAATGTCTTCCGGAACGTGGTAATAGTGGCCGGGACGTCTGTACTTCCAGTACTCATCAGGGTTGTACCGTCTTCTCCATTTGGAATTATTCGCGGTCTTCGATAACAGAATCTCCCTCCTATAGATCTGTTGTATTGTAGCCCTGTCTGTCATCTACTTGGAACGCTGCTATACATACTATTACAATGCAATCGGATGAAAGAGAGGGGAGAGATTGCGTAGTGAGGGGATACGAAACGGTATTAAAGGCATACTGCTCGAAAAAGGTCTGGATGAAATTCAGTAGAAAAAGCCACAAAGCAAGCATGATAACACGCTCCTTTATGGCTTTTAATAGGGAAACATGAAGTGGGGTAGGAAGTGATCGTGCTGGGCGATTGAAGCCGATTCCCGCGGGAAGTCATTTCGAGCGGATTTGGAATGCCAAAACCCAAACACCAAACTACACTCTCCAAACACTGTATTACACTCTCCACTCCCTGTTTCACCCCTTCCAACACAAAACAGTAATTCTCTTTGCAACAGATTCCTTTCCCAAGTATCATGTTTGAGGACTTAGTGAGCAACCTCCTGTCGTCCTACCTTGGCGACTACCTCGAGGGCCTCTCTACCAACGATCTCAAGCTGTCCCTCTGGAAAGGAGATGTGGAACTGAAGAATTTGGTAATCCATCGTGCTTGATTCAATGAGATAGAAAGTGAAGACAGAAGCGCTGGATTTCCTGAATCTGCCCATCCAGGTGAAGAGCGGATTTGCGGGCTCCATAATCCTTAAGGTAGTCCTATTTCATCCTCCGTCACGCAATAGATCCCCTGGAAACATCTCGGAACGGAACCGACTCTCATTGTAATTGATAATGTGTTTGTAATAGCGTGTCCGAAGTCGGAATTGAAGTATGATGAGGAGAAGGAGAAGGAGAAGGCGGAGCAGCGAAAACGCGAACAGCTCACTGTTTTTTCCTCTCCTTTTGCTCACTGCCTAGCAAATTGACGAGAACGAGATTCGCATGGAGGAGGAGCGCAACGCGAAGAACGATACCTCCATGATGGCTCGCCTGTCCGCAAAGATCATCAACAACCTCCAAGTCCGTGTGAACCACATCCACATCCGCTTTGAGGACCACTCCTCCTGCCCGGGTCATCCCTTCGCGGCGGGCGTGATTCTGGAGGAGCTTCGCCTCTACTCCCCGTCAGAGGGCGACGCGCCGCTCATCCCCGGCGTGATGCACAAGAAGGCGCACATCACGCGATTCGGCGTGTACTGGGACTTTGACGAGCCGACGTGCATCCGCGCGGAGGACGTGGAGAGCTTCCAGCAGGACATGGACGCTGCCTTCACGTCTGCCAGTGTTGCCAGTATTTCCACTCCTACCAATGCTACTAGTGCTGCCACTACAACCACTCCTCCCCACAAATCAAATGAGAAGCAAGGCGTGCGCCCGCAGCACTGGATCGTGGAGCCCATCTCGCTGTCCTTCTCCATGGACGCGGACACGCGCAGCGTGGAGCTGCGCAAGCCGGAGGTGAAGGCGGTGGTGGAGCAGGTGGCGGCGGAGCAGGGCTGGTCGGACCAGGTGGAGGAGACGCGCCGCATGATGCACGCCTACAAGCACGTGCGCAAGGACGGCGTGCGCGGCCGCACCGCGGCGGAGGAGTGGGAGCTGATGTCAGCGTATCTGTTCGCCAAGTACCCCGGCGTGTTCCTGGAGCCGTCCATCGCCGTGGCGAAGGACTTCTGCTACCGCTGCTGGGACCGCAGCAACCGCGCGGCGCCCGTACTGGTGGTGACGGGCGAGATGGACCGCTTCTGCGTGGCGCTGGAGCAGAAGCAGTACCGTGACCTGCTGCGCTTCGTGGCGGCGCTGAACACGCAGACGCTGCGCGCCAAGTACAAACGGTTCCGACCGCGTGAGGAGGCGGTGGAGGCGGCGCCGCGCGCGTGGTGGCGGTTCGCGATCCAGAGCGTGTGCTGGGAGAACGGGCGGCAGCGCGAGAACAAGGGGTGGAAGACGTTCATGGCGTTCAAGCAGCAACGGCTGGAGTACATCGAGCTGTACCAGCGCAAGAAGCAAGGGCTGCTGAAGAAGGACCCCGAGGGCCTGGCGCGGCTGGCGCAGCTGGAGGAGAAGCTGTCGCTGGAGAACATCGTGCTGTTCCGCAAGGTGGCGAAGAAGGAGATGGAGATGGCGGAGAAGAAGAAGAAGAAGGAGAAGAAGAAGGAGAAGAAGGGGCTGCTGAGTCGGTTCTTCAAGAAGGAGGAGGAAGACGAAGAGGAAGAGGAGGTGTTGGACACGCACACGCGCGAAGAGCTGCTGACGGAGTTCGAGATTGACGAGTCTGAGTGCTCGCCGTGGGAGGGCGGCCGGCCGGAGGACGTGCTGTTCAGCCTGCAGTTCACGCTGGGCAAGATGGGCATCTCGCTGCGCAGCGGCGGCAGCAGCATCCTGGAGACGCGCCTGACGCACTTCGCGACGAGCGTGGTGAAGCGGAAGGAGCGGCTGGAGGTGCTGGCGGGGCTGCGCGAGCTGTGCGTCGAGGACGAGAGCGAGGAGGTGGGCCAGTGGACGCAGGTGGTCTACCCCGAGAAGAGCGCCGTGTTCGACAAGAAGAAGCTGAAGGTGTTCCTGCCGCCGGCGCTGGTGGAGGGCGAGGACACGCCCTTCCTCCAGGCGGCGCTGACCTTCAACAGCAACCCGAAGGCGAAGGAGGACGCGGACGTGACTGTGAAGGTCACCACACTCCCGCTGTGCGTGGTGGGCAATGTGGCGTGCGTGATGGACACGCTGCAGTTCATCGTGCCGGAGCTGTCGCGGCTGGACCTGCGCGCGCTGTCCGCCTCGGCGTCCTCGCTGTACAGCGAGCTGTCGGCGACGAAGAAGCTGAAGCTGAAGGCGAAGCGCGAGGCCGTGGCGCACAAATACGTGGAGTACGACGTGTGGCTGGGCGCGCTGCACGTGCTGCTGCCCGAGGACAAGAACAAGTCGGTGACGGAGACACAGAGCATCGTGGTACGTCTGGGCGACCTGTCGGTGAGCAGCCACCCGCGGCGCGTGAGCATGGAGGAGACGCTGGACGCGAAGTCGATCTACGACAAGGTGCAGGTGAGCATGTCGCGCGTGAACGTGCTGCTGACGAACGGGGAGAAGGAGTGGATGAAGGCGCGCGTGCAGGAGGAGAAGAATTTATATATTGTGGACGACTTCAACATGAACCTGACGCTGGGGCTCAGCGTGGCGCCTTCCGAGATGGAGTTCGCCAACACGCGCGTGGAGGCGAACGTGGAGATGATGAAGGTGCGCCTGACCAAGCAGAAGATGCGCGCGGTGCTGCGCTTCCTGAGCGCCTTCGCGCAAAACGTGCAGGCGATCGTGGAAGACAACAGCGTTGACTTCTCCGCGCTGAAGAGCGAGGCGATTCAGTTTGCCTCTAGTTCGATTACTGTGCCGAAGAAGGGCATTGAAGATGAGAAGAGTGAGGAGAAGGAAGAGAAGAAGGAGGCGGAAACGGAAAAGGAAAAGAAGGACGCGGAAACGGAGAAGGAAAAGAAGGATGAGATGGAGGAGGAAAAGAAGAAGGAGGGTGAAGTGAAGAAGGAAAAGAAGGGTGAAGTGAAGAAGGATGAGAAGGACGCGGAAACGGAGAAGGAAAAGAAGGACGCGAAAACGGAAAAGGAGAAGAAGGACGCGGAAACGGAAAAGGAAAAGAAGACGATGGACGCGATCACGCTGCTGCAGCAAAAGCGCATTCTCTCCCTCACGACGCACGTCGAGGGCGTGTCGGTGCTGATGGAGGAGGTCTCCTCCGCCAACGAGCATACCGCCATCATCGACGCCACCGTGGCCGGTCTGGAACTGCGCGTGGAGCACCGCTCCTTCGACACGGAGGTCGCCTTGACGTTGCGCCGCATCGAGGTGAAGGACTGCCTGCAGAGCCTCTCCAAGCGCCGCGAGCGCTTCCTCGTGGTGTCCAAGAAGGTCGGCGCCAACGGCGAGGTGGAGGCGCAGGAGGCGCAGGACCTGTTCAAGGTGACGGTGGGCGTCGTGCAGCCCTTCTCGCCCTCCTACGCCGCGTCGGAGAGTGACGTGACGGTGCGCGTGGCGTTCGGTTCGCTGAGCGTTTTGCCGTACC
Organism: Blastocystis sp. subtype 1; assembly: GCA_027406405.1. Taxonomy (NCBI): domain Eukaryota; class Bigyra; order Opalinata; family Blastocystidae; genus Blastocystis; species Blastocystis sp. subtype 1. Next base: position 51,773 of record JANPWL010000044.1, read on the forward strand.
GACCCACGCTGTACCACCTGATGCTCTTCTTCGCGCCCGAACCCGAGCCACAGCAGCAGACGAAGCGCGCGCGCCGAGCCTCCACCGCCTCGGTCACGTCGTACCTGTCGGACGTGCTGGAGAGTGAGTCGGGACTGCTGAAGACGCGCGCGGCGGACCTGATCGCCCACGAGTCGAACAAGGTGGCGCGCTACGAGAAGCACCGGCCGCTGCCGACGGACTGGCTGCGCAACAAGGTGAAGCTGGTGGTGGAGATGCAATCACTGAACGTGCTGCTTGTGACGGTGGGAACGCTTTGCAGGAGTGATTCATAGGACCGTGGAGACGGCTTGCTGTTCGCGACGGTGAAGGAGCTGGCGATGCAGGTGGCCGTGTGTCCTGCGACGCTGACGCTGACCACGCAGCTGGGTGGCGTGTCGGTGGAGGACGTGAGTCGCGGCGCGGGCAACTACCCGTCGGTGCTGGAGATCCTGGACCAGCAGCCGGGCGAGTGGTTCGTGGACGTGCGCGTGGTGCTGTTCATGGACTCGCGCTTCCCCGACTACCCCGGCACCTTCCTGGACCTGCACGGCGTGGTGAAGGCGCCCTCGGTGACGCTGCGCATGCGCGTGGTGGAGGAGCTGAAGCACTACCTGCTGGCGGGTCCACTGGCGGAGGGGCTGAAGCTGTTCGAGGCGGAGAACACGGCCGCTGGGTCGCTGCGCTCTGTGGACTCGCTCCACACGCCGCTTGAAACCATTGCTGAAGAGGAAGAGGAGGAAGAGGAAGAGTCGTTATTCGCGTCCATCGTCAGCAGTCTGAAGGAATCGGCGCTGGCTGTGGGGAAGGGGCTGCTGCCGGGCTGCGAGCTGCGCATGCCCCACGTCGACTTCGTGCTGCACAGCATCCGCGTGTCCGTGCCCACCGCCTCGCAGTCCACCGAGGTGGCCTCCTTCGAGATGGGCCGTCTGACCCTCCAGAACACGCTGAGCGCCGACCCCACCTCGCTGAACACCCTGTCCGTCGCCGTGAGCAACATGAAGGCGACCACGCACTTCGTCACGGCCGCGGGTACCAACGACCTCGCGCTGCTGGGCGGCATTGATCTGGCGATCACGGCGGTGGTGAGCAGTCCGCTGGACGTGAAGGTGCGCATCACGAAGATGGCCGTGGCGGTGAATGAGGAGCAGATCGCCTTCTTCGTGAAGATCCTGAAGGGCAACCTGCAGGAGAAGGCGGTGGTGGTGCTCGATGCGCTGCCCACGCCTCCCTCGTCCGCCTCCTCCGTCGCCTCCGATTCCTCCATCTCCAACAGCCTTGATAGCATTGCCAGTATTGACAACATCACGAGTGTTGCTAGCACTGCTAGCACACCCATGGACCCCGCTCTCTCAACGGGCGTGGAGAACACGCCGGTGGAAGAGGAGTCGCTGCTGTCGCTGCTGTTCCCCGACTCCTACCGCTTCTTCCAGACGTTGCGCGGCGAGTTCTGCTTCGACGGCATCTGCATCGAGCTGCTGAACGGCGCGGAGGGCTACAGCAGCGCCGACGCGGGCGAGGTGATCTACGAGAACATGGGCACGCTGAAGGTGCCTCCTCCTTATTCTCCTCACCAGTAGAACTCCATCAGCCTGCTGGACCTGGGCAAGGTGCAGTGCTTCATGAACCTGCAGGACCACCGCGTCACGGCGGGTCTGTCCCTCTCCCACCTGCTCATTCACGACACGCGCGCCGACTGCCCCATTCACGCCAACTACCGCACGCCGCTCTCCTTCGGCGCGCTGGCCAAGCCGGCGGTGACGGTGCTGCTGGCGATCGACAACTACAAGCCGAAGGGGCTGGAGCACCTGCTGGACTTTGGCGCGGAGCGCGAGGAGGACGTGGCGGACATCAAGGTGAGCGTGGCGGTGGGCGAACTGAAGGTGGTGCCCACGGCGTGGCTGTACGACATCGTGGACATCGCCAACGCCGTGGTACGCAACGTCGTCACTGACGAGGTGATCATGCCGAAGCTGCCCGCGCGCAAGGAGAAGGAGGTAATGCAGAAGGAGGAGGAGATGAAGGAGCAGAAGGAGAAGAAGGAGAAGAGCAGAGCCCTCTTCGACACGCCCTTTGGACCCAACATCGCGTTCGACCTGCATGTGGAGCACCCGTCGATCTTCATCCTGGAGAACACCAGCGAGGCCAACACCTCCTCTTTCATGATCTCCCTCGCCATCGCCGCCTCCGCCTCCATCTCCGCCACGCGCGACATCGACGCGGCGCTGGGCATTACGGACATTCGCGGCTGTCGCTCGTCGCCACTGGCGAAGCAGCACCCGCCGCCAGGCATGATGGACGCCATCACGCCGTTCGACGTGAACCTGAACCTGCACGTGCGCGACGACATGCAGAAGGTGTCGGGCACGCTGATGACGAACCACGACTTGGAACTGCGTGTGGGCGTGATGGACGTCAAACTGTTCTCCAACGCGATGTACCATTTGCTCCCTACGGATCGCCGACACCTGATTCAGGACGCGAAGGCGGACGAGAAGAAGGAGAAGAAGGAACATCGAGAGAAGGGCGAGCGCACGGAGCGCGAGGTGCGCAAGGACAAGGGGCTGGTGGTGGACATCGACTTCAAGGCGATCATCAACTCGGTGTCAATCACGGTGGTGAACGACACGAAGGACTTTGAGATCCCCGTGATGCAGGTGGTGGTGGGCGACATGACGGGCGACGTGACGCGCCGCAGCGGCGAGATGGACGTGATGATGCACATGAGTCTGTTCGCGGAGTACTACAACGAGCAGCGCACCGTGTGGGAGCCAGTGCTGGAGAAGTGGGAGGTGGAGCTGACGGTGCACGAGGACCCGCGCGACCGCGTGGTAGGAGTCTTCTCTGTCGATGACGTGTAGGTACAGCGGCTGACGGCGCTGCGCAGCAAGGAGGCGATGCTGGAGAACGCGCTGCGGCACGCGACGCTGACAGCGCCGCACGTGATGAACCTGAACCTGTCGGCGACCTTCCTAGCGACCGCCGTGCACTGCGTGACGGCCTTCCAGGAGTGCAAGGACACTACACAGAAGATCGGCGCGGCGTTCTTCATCGGCATTCGCAACAGCACGGGCCTGCCGGTGAGCTACCAGATCGCCAACGACAACGGCATCAATGAATTGTTGACGCGCCGCATGGAGCGTAAGGTGATCGACGCACAGGACCTGCCGTGCTTCGCGGGGCTGGCGGACGTGGGCTGCACAGCGGGGCTGCGCACGTGTTGGGTGAGTCTGCACTACACAGCGCCGCTGCTGCGCGTGTATGATACGATTCCCGCGCTGTACGATATCGAGCCGTTGGTGTTTGCTGATGATGTGTGCGTGTGCAGTGATGCTGCTGACAACACCAACAACACCAATGACGGCAACACCAACAACACCAATGACGGCAACACCAACAACACCAATGACGGCAACACCAACAACACCAATGACGGCAACACCAACAACACCATCTTCACACCCATCTGCACGCTGAACGGCACGAGCAAGAGCGGAGAGACGCATTTCACGCTCTACTGCGAGAACGCCGACGAGGCGCAGCTCTGGCGCGACGCGATCCAGGAGGCGCAGAAGCGCGACGCGGCGCTGGACGGCCAGATGCAGCGCGTCAAGTCGATGTACGCCGACGCCACCTCGCTCGCCTCGCTCTCCTCGCGCAGCTCCGACGTGATCGTCACCACGCTGCCCGCGCACCCGTCGCTGACGCTCAAGTACTTCAACCAACCCTACCGCAAGTCACCTCCCCGTTCCATCTCGCTGACCGTGGCGGACTACCCCGCGTTCGACCTGCTGGTGGACGCGGCGGAGTCGCGCTTCGTGCCGCTGCAGAAGGAGCAGACGGCGGAGTCGCGCTTCGTGCCGCTGCAGAAGGAGCAGACGGCGTGCGAGGTGTTCATCGAGACGACGATCGAGGGGGGCCGCAAGATTCTGAACGTGTGCTCGAACACCAGCGTGAAGAACAGCACGGCGGTGGACATGCAGTTCGCCTTCGGCTCCTTCGTGAAGGACAGCGACATTGCCTACAGCGACGTGCTCGCCGCGCCCATCAGGAAGGGCGAACGACAATGGATGCCCGTGACGCCCGTTGCCTCGCCGGCGCTGTTCCTGGGCAAGGAGGAGCTGGTGCGATGCGTCCCGCTGAGCGATCTGCAACAGACCGCCAAGGCGCTGTTGGTGAACCTGGCGACGGCGGAGGACCCCTACTACGTGTACCTGACGTGCGAGAAGCGAGCGGTGGCGGAGAAGGGCGACGCGCACACGCTGCGCAACAGCTTCTGCGTGGTGGTGACGGACGTGGCGCAGTTCGAGAACCTTCTGCCCGTGTCGGTGGACTTCCGCGTGAGGAACAAGTACGGCGTGACGGCGATGGAGGGCACGGTGCCCGAGGGCGGCATGGTCTCGCTGGCGAAGTGCAAGTTCTCCAAGGACGAGAGCTTCCGCGTGGAGGTAAAGCTGACCGGCGGACCCTTCCCCTTCTGCGACTACGCGGGCGCGATCGACCTGGCGGCGGCGTCGGGCACGGTGCACCTGGAGAAGCGGACGGAGTTCAAGAACCTGAACCTGTCGTTCCTGACGTCGCGCAGCGCATACCACTCGGTGACGGTGCAGCTCTTCTGCAACTACTGGCTGGTGAACAAGACGGGCGAGGCGCTGCTGGTGCGCGACGCGAAGTGCAACGACTTCGAGTACACCGTGGCCTCGCCGCCACTGGAGCTGAAGAACGATTCCGACGTGGTGTACGCGAAGGAGGAGCTGCTGCTGCCGTCGCTGATCTCGGTGAAGAAGAAGGACAAGAGCGACGCGATCCGCCTGTCGCTGCCCGGCTACGAGGAGTTCAGCGAGCCGTTCAGCATCAACACGCTGGGCGTGTCGGGCGTTGTGACCATCACCTCGAAGAACCGCCACCAGCCGGAGAAGGCGTTCGGCGTGGCGATCACCCGGGCGCCGGGCGTGTTCGCGCGGTCGTTCGTGGTGACAGTGACGCCGCTGTACATCGTGATGAACCACATGGACCGGACGGTGCGCCTGCGACAGGTGCAGTGTGACAGCGAGGTGGTGCTGAAGAGCAAGGATTACACGTCGTTCCACTGGACCTCGAAGACGGCGGAGCACAAGGTGCAGCTCGAGGTGGAGGGCGAGGAGTACGAGTGGTCCCAAGGATTCGAGTTGGTGCCGGGTCACGTGTCGCTGCAGCTGACGAAGAAGCGCGACAGGGTAAGTCGATATGACGTATGGGAGCACGAGGAGCTGGAGGACCCCGTGGAGCACCCGTATTCCGTCGTGCAGGTGGACGTGACGATGATCCAATCGCAGTGCTACGTGTTCCTGAAGAACATGGTGAGTGCTTGTGAGGAGGCTGAGGCGTAGGACGTGAACTACCTGCCCTTCTGTATCAGCAACAACACGGCGATGGACGTGGTGACGCTGGCGCAGGAGCAGGCCTCCTTCAACCAAGCCGTGTCGGTCCAGCCGCTCACCTCGCGCATGTTCACGCTGCCGCGCCTCGACGCCCCGCAGCGCGTGCAGATCTTCGTGCGGCCGCTGGGCGCGCTGCCCGAGAAGGCGCACTTCGGCGTGAAGCTGACGACGGACCTGGCGAAGCCGGGCGTGCTGGGCGAGTTCGCGATGGGCAGCCCCGGGCGGACGCTGCGCGTGTCGCTGGAGATGCAGAAGAGCATGAAGATGATCGTGATCGAGGAGGTGAAGAAGAAGAAGTTCTCGCTGCTGAGGAAGCCCGACGCCCACACGCGCCTGCAGTACCTGAGTCAGAGTCGCAAGAACCTGCTGGCGCGCTGCGTGGAGGTCAGCGACAAGGTGGAGGCCAAGGCGAAGGAGGTGGAGACCTTCATCGAGGAGCAGGAGCGCAGCGGTAGTGGGTTGCCGCCCTCGGCACGTGCCACGTTCGTGCAGGTGTTGAGTGCGTACGACATGGATCTGTGCTGCGGACGCGTGATGCGCTGTCGCGTGTTCTTCGGCACGGACGGGAAGGAGAACAAGACGGCGGTGGTGCGCGGACACCTGAACTACTACAACGCATGGGAGGTGTTCAACGAGCCCGAGGAGCTGACGCTGCGCCTGGAGTCGCGCGACTTGCAGAAGGCAGTGGAGGGCCACGCGCTGCTGCGGCTGGGCGACTACGCGGAGAAGGAGATGCTGTACGACATGGTGGTGCCCGCCTACGACAACGACCAGAAGCTGGTGGGCTACGCGCGCGTGCGCTTCGTGAACGCGGTGGACCCAGCGATCGCGCAGGCGGTGTTCGAGAAGCTGGAGTGGATGCGCGAGAAGGAGCTGTTGGAGGCGGCGTTGCAGCGCGTGCACACGGAGGCGTACCTGGAGAAGACGCTGAACAAGAAGGTGACGGACGCGTCCCTGCAGATCGCGCGCGCCACGCACACCGGCGTGTACAAGCAGGTGGCCTCCTCCAGCGTGCGCTCCTCGTTCAACCCGCGCGCGACCCCGAGCACGCGCTCGCTGTTCAGCACGCGCTCGCTGTCGCTGGAGCAACTGTCCTCGCTGGACGGCGACGAGGGCACGGAGGACCTGGAGAAGAGCATGTCCTACTGTGTGACCCTGCATCGCCTCATGAAGGTCCCGCTGCCTGCGCAGGATCTCAAGGGCGTCTATGCCACCGCCACCATCGGCGCTACAACGCTGCGCGTTCCCGTGGCGACGACGGTGGTGCCGGACGAGGAGGCCTACGCCAAGGCGGACGAGCTGACGCTGGAGTGCCCCGTGGCGAGTCTCGGCTGCGAGTTCGTGAAGGAGGGCCGCACGTTCGTGGTGGCGAGCGTGACCAAGGGTGGCGAGGCGGACAAGGCGGGCGTGCGCGTGGGTCACATCGTCGCCTCGGTGGACGGCGGTGACATTCCGCCGACGGAGGAGGAGCTGGCGATGCTGCTGGGAAGCGAGGAGGTGGCGACGCTGGGTTTCGTGGCGCCGCCGATCAACACACTCAACGCGGTTCTGTTCGAGCAGCAGTTCATCTTCCCCGCGGGATGCACGGTGAACGAAACGGCGATGAAACTGTCGGTGTGGCAAGAGTCGGCAAAGGGCGACGACACGCTGCTGTGCGCGGCGGACCTGCCGATTAACCGCGACAACGACCAGGTGCGCGACGTGCGTCTGAGCCGCGCGTTCTCGGCGTGCGTAGGAACGGCGTGGGAGTCCTTCGACGTGGAGAACGAGCTGGTGGAGACGGCGCTGTCTTTGAACCTGAAGGGCTTCGCTGTGAGCGTGGTGAACGCCGAGCCGCGCGAGCTGGTGTACGTGAGCGTGAACGACCTGCTGGTGGACGTGGACCTGTTCGAGTCGGGCAAGAAGACGGCGGAGCTGCGCGTGGGCTCTTTCCAGGTGGACAACCAGATTCTGGGCTGTCGCTTCCCCGTGCTCTTCGGCTCCCCGCAGTGTGTGGCGACTCCCAATCAACCAACCAATCCAACTGGCAGTCAGAATGGCAGTCAGAATGGCAGTCAGAATGCCAATCCAACTGGCAGTCAGACTGGCAGTCAGAGCACTCAGCGGAGCTGGCTGCACTGCGCGGCGATCGTGCTGCCGCACCCGTCGGTGCTGTACGTGGAGTACTTCTCGCTGCTGGTGCAAGAGATGAAGATCAGCGCCGACTCCAACATCCTCTCGCAGCTGCTCGCCTTCGTCAACGACCTGCCGCTCGACGAGGTGATGCTGACGGAACGCGCGCCGCTGGACGTGCTGAACGCGTCGCCGGAGTTCATCAAGCCGTTGCTGATTCCCGACGAGACGCTCAACTCCACGTCGCTGTTCGCGGAGCAGTTGGAGTTGCAGCCGTTGCTGATCACGCTCACCAACAAGATGGACCCTGCACACCCGCTCACGAGTTCGATCCTCCCCTCGATCCCTCTTTTGATCCCGCTGCAGGCGGTGATCGACTCGGCGGGCACGCTGCTGGGCAACGTCGATCACTCCCAGATCAAACTGAACTCTTTTGTGACGGACTCGCTCTTCATCACACAGCAAGATCTCATCGCCCGTCTGAAGATGCACTACGTCAAACAGTTCCTCGGCCAGCTGTACAAGATCATCGGCTCCTTCAGCTTCCTCGGCAATCCCTTCGGTCTCGCGGAGAACCTGACCTCCGGCGTGAAGGCGTTCTTCTACGAGCCCATGCAGGGTCTCGTCAAATCGCCCAAAGAGTTCGTGGGCGGTCTGGGCCGCGGCACCAAGTCGCTGCTGATGAACACGGCGTACGGCGTGCTGAACACGGTGGGCAAGATCACGGGCACCGTGGCGGACGGGTTGTCGGCGCTGTCGATGAGTGAGGAGTACAAGAGCGACCGCGCGGCGGGCAAGGGCGGTCTGATCTATGGCGTGAAGGAGGGCGTGACGGGCGTGGTGAAGGACACGGTGAAGGGCGCGAAGAAGGGCTTCTTCGGCGCGCTGGGCGGCGTGACGAAGGGCGTGGTGGGTCTGGTGGTGAAGCCGGTGGTGGGTGTGGTGGACGAGGCGACGAAGCACATCGACTCGGTGAAGAACGCCACGCAGATCGAGAAGCGCTTGGAGCGCAAGCGCGCGCCACGGTACATTTACAAGGACAAGTGTCTGACGCCGTTCAACGCGTACCTGAGTGGCGGGCAGCTGTTGCTGGCAGACAGCAAGACGCATGCGGAGATCCCGACGGACGAGGAGTACGTGGCACACGCGGTGCTGGACGACGGCACCTGTCTGGTGGTGGGCAGCACGCGCTTCCTGTGGATCGACCCTGCCAGCAAGAACGTGAACCGCATGCTGAAGTACAAGCATGTGGTGCGCATGCAGGCGGTGCAGCGCTCCGTGCGCTTCGAGACGGACGACCGCACCACGCCTATGGTGGTGCTGAACGAGGCGATCGCCGCCGTGCTGCCGCGCCTGCAGGCGGCCGTGGTGGCGCTGGACTGGACGGCGGTCACCAACCTGGTGGTGCGTCTGCTGCAGGGCGCAGGGCAGTCCGTGTCGCCCGAGGACGCGATCCTGGCGGCGCTGGAGATGGGAGATGCGAAGACGGATGCGAAAGCAGAGGTGGACGTGAAGACGCTGGAAGTGGTGCGTGCGGAAGTGGTGCGCTACCACGAGGGCGTGGAGTCGACGAATGTGATGGTGTTCGGCGCGGGGAGCAACGTGTTCACAGAGTACGAGGTGGAGGTGGAGAGCGCGACGGGCGTGAAGTGGCTGGTGTATCGTCGCTACACGCACTTCAAGTGAGGCTGTGAGGAGGGGGTGAGGCGTAGGCTGTTGCTGGAGGACCTGCATGGTGTGAGCGATGCGGCGAAGAAGCTGCGCCTGCCGGGCAAGCAGGTGAAGCTGTTCCAGAAGGTGAACAAGGCGCTGCTGGAGAAGCGGATGGAGGAGCTAAGTCAGTTTTTGGAGAGCATCGTGAAGGAGGAGGTGCTGAGAGAGAGCGAGCCCTTCCAGGAGTTCGTGAAGAGTGATATTGTGAGTGTGGAGAAGTAGTTGTGTTTGTTGTTTATTCCAGTCATCATGATTTGCTTCATTCCAGCCATGAAATGCTTGGGTGACTCACAAGGGTGACGAAGAAACAGAGCACAGCGAGTTGATGAAGCGAAACACAATGGGGATGCGAGAGACGATAATGTACAGGAAGGAGACGACCACGGAGAGGGTGAAGTTCGCGAAGTACTTCATGTTGCCACCTCCGATGCACTTCCCCACCCAGAAGCCTACAATGTCAATTTCAAGAGAGAATGCATACAGTGGTGATCGAATCCCTCTACGCATAGGCCGCAGTCCTGACAATGATGGGAGGTGGGAGAAACGCGCATATTGCACACGGCTACCCGTAACGTAATACATCAGCACCTACTGCAGGTGATGGGCTGCTCGCAGTCATACTCCTCCTCTCCGAGGATGTATCCAGGATCGGCGAGCGAGACCAGCAGAAGGTTCATCGTGGTGTTCATCCAAAGCACGATCAGAATGAAACGTTGGATCGGGTTGGAAAAGGCGCTACGACTCAATCGCTGGACACTCCGTTACAGAATGGTAGTACCGAACGCATACGCTGCTCCAAACAAGAGAACGAGCACCATGTACCAGGAGGGACCAAAGCTCAGTCGATGTCCCTTGCGCACGGAAAAGAACTGAGAATGATGGAGGGAGAGAGGGGACAACGACCACATTCGCCTTCTTGTAGAAGCACAGCCAGCGACCCATGCACACGCAAACAGTGTTTTCTTCCCGGAGCATTCGTCTTGCTTGTGACTTGTTCCTAGTGCGCGCCGCGAGCAACTGACCGTTCAGAATGCCCATCACGAACATGGAGGAGAGAATCGAAACGGTCATGTCCGTTTGCCAAATCGACCGAACCAAAGCTAAACGGCTGCTAGAACGGCACGGCTGGAGCTGCGATTTCTCCATCTCCGCGTAAACCCTCTCTTTCTCCCTTTCAACATAGCTTCTTTGACGGAGAGCAGGAACCAAACCCGGTCATCACGATTCCGCCAAAGGAGGAAGTGGTTGTTGAATACAAGGAAGCAACACTGGAGGATCCCTCCTGGCCGAAGCAGCTTCCCTCGTTCCAGGTGGAGTGCGTGTCTACCGTGTCCTCCGAGTATGGCATTGCCGTTGGCACTCCGCTCTTCCTGGAGCCGGAGTGCAAGATCCGTGTGACGCGAAAACGAGGGCAGATTCAGACAAAGAGCGGGAATGAGGGACTTCCCGCGCGTTGCCGCGTATACCAGCAAGTGGGGTCGAAAGAGAACCAACGCGTATTGCTTTTGAGGGAATGGTGATGGACAGAACTACATTGCGCGCATTGACAACCGCTTCGGAAACGACCTGGCCATTCTGCTGGAGATATCCTTTAGTTTAAGGGAAGGGAGTCTTGACGCCAGTTGAAGTTGGTGACCGCGCAATGCCTCATCGCCTATTCCCCTCCTCATCTCCACATGTTCTCTCGCATTTCGGTTTGACTTCCCTCTCTGAATCACATGCAGCTGATCATCGACCTGAGCGTTTCCCAATACGCCTTCACCGACATCTACAAGTTTCTCCTCTCGAACCCTCTTCCCTCCACCTGCATCCTGAAGAAGGCTTATCCCACGGCCTCTCTCGCTTCCCTCGCCGACATCGTGGGTGATTGCATTTACTGTTCTTCTTCCCCCCCTTCTCACACACAGACACCCTCTTCTACTCCGTCTACAACTCCGAGGGCGACCAGCGCAGTCACTCCGCCCAATACTCTCGCACCGTGAACACTGTCATCACCACCTCTTTCCCCCAAATGCCCCCCATTTTTGTCCTCCTCATTCCTAGCGCCATCACCACGCCCCCACCACCACCTCCTCCTCCCGTGGAGATTCTGTCCTCCGAGAACAGCACGGGTCTCATCTCGTCGATCCGCCAGCGCCTGGCCAAGCCGGAAGTGATCGAGCTGTCCGACACGCTTGAAAGCGACAGTGACGTGGAGTTGGTGCCGAACGACGCGTTCAACGCTGTGAGTGTGTAAAGCGAGTGTGAGCGTAGACACTGCCCGCGGTGGAGTGCTCGAAGGGTCTACAGAACATCACGCTTCGCGAGTACCAAATGCAGGCGCTATTTTGGATGCTGCAACGCGAGAAGGGTGTGGTGGACGAGGCAGGCAGCGCCGTAGCCAACGCCAACGCCAACGACGGCAACTTGTGGGAGAAACACCCGTTCGCTGACGGCACGTGTTTCTTCTTCTGTCCGATGTTCCGCATGGCGACGCTGGAGAACCCGAGCGAGTTGTACCGTATGTATGGAGGCATCATTGCCGATGAGATGGGATTGGGGAAGACGATCACGATGTTGTCGCTGTTGTTGGTGAACCGCGGGAAAGAGGGTGAAGTGATTGAGAAGAAGAGTGAAGTGATCGAGAAGAAGGGTGAAGTGATCGAGAAGAAGGGTGAAGAAGAAAAGAGTGAGATGGAAAAGAATGGTGAACTCAATCAAACTACCTCCACTAATGATACTGCAAAAACAAGCAGGGAAAAGAACAGCAAACCACAGAAGAGACGCAACAAACCCTGGGAAAAGGAGGAGAGCACAGAGCTGGCACCATCGCTTTCTCTTCCCAAACACTTCACGGGCGGCACTCTCATCATCTGCCCACTCTCTCTTCTCTTCACGGCATCCCTCTCTTGTAACCCTCATCTTTAGTGGCAAGCTGAAATCCTCCACCACATGGAGCCCAACGCCCTCCGCTGCTGCGTCTATCACGGCAACCGCTTCTACGAGGTGGCGATCGACCACAAGCCGGCGCGCGTGGCCTCCATGGCAGGCTACAGTGTGGTGCTGACGACATACGACTCGTGCGTGGCCGCCTTTATGCGAGAGAAGAGTCACGACAACTGGTTGTATGAAACGGAGTGGAAGCGAATCATGATCGACGAGGGCCACATCATCAAGAACGACAAGTGGGTGTGTGGAGGGTGAGTTGATCGCAGAACGCTCGTTCACAAGGCTGTTGTGTCGTTGCGAGGCGAGATTCACTGGGTAATCAGCGGCACACCGTTACAGAACACCGTCAATGACCTCTTCTCACTCTTCCGATTCCTGCGCTACGAGCCCTGGTGCTATGTAGCCTCCCCGCGGGGAAGTGATGATTAGCGGCACGTGTGGAACAGTGTGTTTGAGGACAAGGCGGCGCACAAGCCGGAAGCGGCGGAGAACGAGGCCCACGGCGACATTCACATCAACATGGCGATCGACACGGCTATGAACCTCCAGCGTCTGCGTGTATGCTCCACACACCTCTCTCTCCGTAGTATCCGCTCTCACTTGTGATGCTGCGACGCACCTACGCTTCCAAGGACAGCCACGGGCAGCCCATCGTGACCTTGCCACAGCGCGAAGTGATCGTGCAGCGCGTCGCCTTCTCGTCGGCGGAGCAGGAGTTCTACGCGCAGCTGCTGCAGCGCACGCGTGCGGTGTTCAACGAGTTTGTGCTGCAAGGCATCGTGAAATCGCGTTACGCGATGATCCTGTCGCTGTTGTTGTCGCTACGGCAGGCGTGCGATCACCCCTTCTTGCTGCTGGGTCGTGCACAGGGCCTGTTGCGCCGCAAGGACGAGGAGGAGCTGGAGAAGGCGATCACGACGGACTTCGTGGACAAGATCTACGACGCGGCGTTCAGCGACCGGCGGTGTGTGGAGGAGTACGCGCGCGAGGTGATGCGCGAGGTGAAGGAGAAGGGGAGTCTGAGCCGGTTGCAATGTCCCGTAGGAGTGAGTGGGGTGTGTGAGAAGAAGATTTGCTGCGAAGAAATCAAATTGCATCCGGTGTTCACGAAGTGTTTGCATGTGTTCTGCGAGAATTGCATTGACAAGCTGGCGAAGCACACGGGCGTGGGTTTGGATGCTATATGTCCCGATTAGTACCCGATCCGCTGTCCCAATTGTCGCCAGCTCAACTCGCGTCAGGATCTGATGACGATCGACTATCACAACTTCGAGTACTCTTCCGTTCGCTTCGAGCCGGGTTGCTGCCTCCGTTTCTATTCACTCTAGATGCCATGTGGCATTCCAGCAGCAAAATCGACTTCATTCTGGGCGAGCTGGACAAGATTTGGAAGGCGTACGACGAGGACAAAACGGCCGCGCGAAAGCAGTACGGAAATGTTCTCATTTTCTCGCAGTGGACGTCGATGCTGCGTTATTTGGGCGTTAGCATCTTTCTCGCTTCTGAATGTAGATCGCATTGTCGAAAAACGGCATGAGTTTTGCCCAGTTTGATGGACAGCTGTCGAAGCAGGAGCGAGAGGTCATTCTTCGCGACTTCGAGGGTCAATCTTCGTCGACTCCACTTGATGGGAGTTTCACCGAGGAAGTCAGTCCCGAAACCATGCTGGAAGAGGAGGAGGAGGCGGGAACGAGGAAGAGAAGAGTGGCTTCGCCCACACCAACGGCGAAGAAACCCAAAGTGGGCGTTTCATCCAAGTACCCCAAGATTCTGCTGGTGTCGCTGCGCGCGGGCGGAGTGGGTCTGAATTTGACATCCGCAAACGTGGTGTTCCTGTGTGATCCGTGGTGGAACGAAGCGGTGGAGAATCAAGCCATCAATCGCGTGTTCCGAATTGGGCAGAGTCGGAAGGTGCTGGTGTATCGACTGATCGTGCAGGACTCCATCGAGGAGAAGATCCTCAAGCTGCAGGAGAAGAAGGAGCAGCTCATTCAGAGCACTCTTGACTTCCATAGCACCACGACCATCAAGCTCACTGTTGATGAGATCGCCGCCCTTTTGCAATAAGAATTCTGTGTTTGTCATACACGCATTATCCCTCAACGCCGTCATCTACACACTTCTTCTCCTTAAGAATGGTCTTGCAAGCAGTCCGAGCGGAGATGGCCGCACAATAACGCTCCTTCTTGTTCTGCGTTCACCGATGAGTGTTTCTCGCGTGTATGCGGACGTGATCAGCCAAATGCCGGAAGGATACGCCGATTATGACACTGTCGAGATTAATTGGCAGTACGTGGTCCTTCGCTCTCCTCTCACCCCTCTAGATCCCCGGAGCGCTATCAGATCATCAAGAAGGTGGGCAGAGGCAAGTATAGCGAAGTGTTTAAGGCGATCGACATGAAGACTGGAGAGCCTGTGAGCATAAAGTATCTGAAGCCCGTCAGGAAGAAGAAGATCCGAAGGTGGGCTTCTTTACGCCTCAACGTCACATCCTAGAGAAATCAAGATCATGCAGCAATTGTCCGACGGTCCCAACATCATCCCCGTTTGAAGTGAATTGGACGTGTGATTTGCTAGTTGCTCGGAATGGTTCTCAACCCGGAGACGAAAGCCCCCAGCATCATCACAAAGTGGGTGGAGACGAAGGATTTCCGCGTATCTTACTTTCAACTTCTCTTCCCAATAGGAGTTTTACCCCTCTCTGTCGGATTACGAGTTGCGCTACTACTTCTACAAGATCCTTGTGGTATTCATCATTCTCAGACCTTAAGGAGTAGGGACTTGATTACGCGCATAGCCGCGGCATCATGCACCGCGACATCAAGCCGCAGAATGTGCTGATCGATTACATCACGCGCGAGGTGTACATCATCGACTGGGGTCTGGCGGACTACTACAAGCCGCGTTTCCTTCCTTTCCTCACTTGATCGTAGATGAGAAGTACAACGTCCGCGTCAGCACTCGCCACTACAAGGGGCCGGAGCTGCTGACCAACGACATGGTGAGAGTGGATATCGGGGCTAACGGGCAGGAGTACGACTACTCTCTCGACATCTGGTCTCTGTCGTGCATGCTTCTCGGAATCGTGTTCAACCGCACGCCCTTCTTCAGAGGGAAGGACAACTACGACCAGCTGCGCAAGATCGCCGAGATTATGGGAAGCGAAGATCTTGACAAGTACATCGCGAAGTACAACCTGCGACTCGACAAGGAGACGCTGCGCATTTTGGGTCGCTACGAGAAGCACGGATGGAAGGAGTTCGTGGATCAGTCCATGTCGAAGTTCATCAACGACGACCTGTTCGACTACCTCGACAAGACGCTGGTGTACGACCACAATGTGGGCTTCGAAAGGGCGTGTGAAGCGTAGGACCGATTGACGGCGAAGGAGGCGATGGCGCACCCGTACTTCGACCCTGTGCGTGCCGACGTGGAGACGGAGATGGAGGAGAAGAGAAAGCACGTACTGGAGGAGAGTGGAATTGAGGGGTAGAGGGAGGAAAGAGCGGCTGAGGAGGAGAAGGATGTTGTGACGAGTGTGTTCTTCCCTGTTTGTTTGACAAGTGTTTTCTTCATGGAGCAGGGTCAAGAGACTGCGAACCACCAAGCGCTTCCGAAGCCGGTACCGAGCTGGAAGAAGGCAGTGAGCAACACGCTAAAGTCCATGCGCATTTCCTACATGAACTGGACGTATCTGCCCCGCTCGACAGGAGAGGAGGAGAACATACCGCAGCGGCTTCTCCGCTACAGCCACTTCCCCATGGCAACCCAGCTCTTTGCCTACTTTGCCTACAGAGCAGCCTGTCAAGTAGATGGATGCAGAATGGTGACAGCTAGAATCTGTACGGACGATTCTTCGTGTACTCGACGGGCATTCAGTACTTCCTGCAGGACCTCAACTACCAGCACTCCCCGCTGTACCGCGTGGAAGACCCCACGGTCTGTTGCGCTTTGGTGTGATTATCGGTAGAAGCAGATGCTGATACAGCTGGGTGAGGCCGTTGTCCTGGGCGGCCTGGCGACTGCGATTGCGACGGTATAACATAGCTACGGCTTCACAATGGTAGAGAATCCACAAGGTGCCCCATCGTTCCTGGAAGTACTACCTCATATCCACCTCCACCGTGATGGTGCCGAGCGTGGTGGGTCTCTGGTGGAGTCGTCGCGACCATCTGATGTGCGCCCTCCTTCCCTCCTTCATCCGTAGGAATGGCAATACCACCTTCGCGCAGAACGGCATTGTGCTGGAGAGAAGTCGCAAGGCGGGAGTGGAGGGAGCGGCCATGATCAGCTGCTCGCGCATTCTCATGTCTGTTGCGAATGTCACTGTTCCTCTCGCGCTCGTGTCTCTCTTCGAGAAGAAGAACATGGTTTTCTTCACTCCCTTGAAGGGCATTCTCTTCACGGGTATAGGCCTCTCGCTCTCTTCAGGGGTAGAGTTTGCAATCATCTGCTCCTGTCTGCTGACACCGGCGCTGATGGGTCTCATCAACCCCATTGGCAGAATCACAGAGGACGTTCCGTACTACGTGGAGAACGAAGAGGACAAGGATGCGCCGGAGGAGATTTCGGTGAAACGCGAAGATGTATTGTACTTTAGAGGCTATTTCCGTGTTTGTTACGAAATCCAATTCGTTGCTTCCCCTCTCCTTTTCAAACACTAGCAAAAGAAATGACGTGCGTACAGTGATCCGCGATAATCATGAAGTGGGTTGAGGGGTTGGGAAGAAACACGTCTAACTTCTTCGGAGAGTTATATGAACCCTACGGAGTGTCCTGAACATCGGGGTGAAAGCAAGATAATGAGACGCTGCAAACAGTGTTTCGCAGTGAAACCGCTGGAATGCTACCTGAACAAGGTGGGGAACGATTTGTGTGTCATCTGCGACCGCTGTCGCGGAATGCAGCGTCGGCGTTATCATCGTATTCTTCATGGGTCCCCTTCAGTGTAGTAAAGAAGGCGCTGCAAAAGAAGAAGTCCACGTCTTCCGAAGCACCCTCTTCAACAGCGAATCTGGCCTATGTAGAGACCATCGAGCATTCTTCTGTCCAACCTGATTGTATTGTCCCCTATTCGAAGTGGATCGTAACGGAGCCATTTTTCCATGGTTTTCAAGGCGAAGATACGATCCCCGTAGCAACTCTAGTTTTTCATTCCGTCATGTCCTTCTCTACATGTCCTTCAACACCTTTGCTGAGGGAGTCTCCTACGGCGCAGGATGATGGAGTGGTCCCAATGCCTTAGTAGTATTCTTGTCTGGTGTTGTTTCTTGGAGAGGATCGGAGTGATTACCGTTCCTTCTCAGTTATGGAGAGATGCATCTTTGAATAAGAAACACCTTTTTGCACAAGCGATATTCCCTCCCCTTTTGTTCCCCATTTGAATCCCTTTTGCATCCATGGATCCTTCGAATCGCCGTGTTGTTCAGGGTTGCATATCGCCTCAACTCCACTCACAGAATAGAAACACCCAATGTCGCTTCGCAGGAAGGGACTCCATCTGTCCGCCCGTCTCCCTATCCCGCTTCTCCCTCCTCCCAAGTCGGAACCAGCTACGGAAGATCGGAATTGGAAGACGTTCTGCCGAATTCGCTGTAGCCGCTTTTCTTTACTCCCTCTCACATACAGCATTGCAACACCCAGAACGGGAGCGTCTCACGCAGAATCGCCTGCCTCGGAAGTGCGTTCTATTCTTCTTTCGTGACTGGTAGAATTCGTTCAACTCCCAGTCTCAAATTCTGAACGTGCAGATCGGCACGAACATTGTTGTCACAGAGGTCATGTCCATCTATCGCCAGTTCCTGTTCGACTACCAGACGGACGAGGAAATGAGTGAAACCTCGCCGTACATCCGCAAAGTCACGCAGCTCATCGCGGACGGAGAGTCCTGCTTGAATCTGGACTGCGGCGACCTGCGCGCCTTCCCCACCACCAAGACGCTGTACTCGCAGCTGGTCAACTTCCCCACAAAAGTCATCCCCATTCTGGACAGCGTCCTCATCGATGTGGCGCGAGAGCTGAATCCCGACGAATCCGCCATCCCTCCCCACCTCCACGTTCCCTTTTCCTCCTCCTCTCATCGCTAGACACGCGTGTACAATCTCGAGAAGAAGGTGGCGATGCGCGATCTCTCCACCGACACCATCGACCAGCTCGTCAGCATCGAGGGCATGATCACGCGCGTCAGCGAGCTCATCCCCGACCTGCGCATCGCCCTCTTCCGCTGCTCCGTGTGCCACCATGTGGAGGAGGTGCGTCGCGACGGCTATCGCGTGGAGAACCCCGAGCGGTGCTCCAACTGCCAGACGCCCGGGTCGATGGTGATCGACCACAACAGCGGGTACTTCGTGGACAAGCAGTTGGTGAAGATGCAGGAGGTGCCGGACCAGGTGCCGGAGGGCGAGACTCCGCAGTGTGTGACGCTGTTCGCGCACGAGGAGCTGTTCGACGCGGTGAAGCCGGGCGACAAAGTGGAGGTGACGGGCATCTACAAGGCAGTGCCGGTGAAGGTGAATCGGAACATGAGCACCGTACGCGATGTGTTCCGCACCTTCGTGGACGTGATTCATTACCGCAAACAGGCGGAGGGTCGGTACTGTGTGGAGGGTGAAGAGAGAGACGAGGTGAGTGTGAGTGAGAGGCGTGACGGGCAGGGCCACGAGGTGGAGGCGGACGTGCGCAAGGAGGAGGAGGCGATGAAGGAACTGGCGAAGGACCCCGAGATCTATGCGAAGCTGACCGCGTCCGTAGCGCCGTCCATCTGGTGAGCACGCAGAAGATGGAGTAACATGCAGGGGAATGGACGACGTGAAGAAGGGTCTATTGTGCATGCTCTTCGGAGGGTGCTCACAAGAGGGTCGCGAGGACCAGACGCCGCTGCGCAGCGACATCAACATTCTGCTCTGCGGCGATCCGGGCACGTCCAAGTCGCAGCTCCTGTCCTGCGTGCACCAGATCGCCCCGCGGGGAATCTACACTTCCGGCAAGGGCTCTTCCGCCGTGGGTCTGACGGCGTATGTGAGCAAGGTAAGGACGCGTGTGGAGAGTGAATGACAGGATCATGACAGCGGGGACCTGGTGTTGGAGAGCGGCGCGCTGGTGCTGAGCGACAAGGGCATTTGCTGCATCGACGAGTTTGACAAGATGAACGACGTCACGCGCGCCGTGCTGCACGAGGTCGAATTGTGGGGGCCCCCTCAGGAGTAGGTGATGGAGCAGCAGACCATTTCCGTGGCCAAGGCAGGCATTATTTGCACGCTGAACGCGCGCACGTCCATCCTGGCGGCGGCCAACCCCGTGAACTCGCGGTACGACCCGTCGCTGTCGGTGATGGAGAATCTGCAGCTGCCGCCCACACTGCTCTCGCGCTTCGATCTGATCTACCTGATCCTGGACAAGCCGTCGAAGGAGACGGACCGCGCGCTGGCAACGCACCTCATCTCGCTGTACACAGAGCACCCCGAGGCGGTGGTGCAGCCCGCGCCCATCGACAAGAAGACGCTGACGGTGGGTGTGGTGGGATGAGGTGAGGAGCAGAAGTACATTTCCTACGCGAGGAAGAACGTGAAGCCGGTGATCGGCGATGAGGCGGCGATGCAGCTGCGCGAGGAGTATTTGCAGATGCGGTCGCAGGGCGCGAAGGCGGCGATGGCGAACGTGGTGACGGCCACGCCGCGGCAGCTGGAGAGCATGATTCGGCTGAGCGAGGCGCTGGCGAAGATGCGGCTGGCGCCCACGGTGACGGTGGAGGATGTGAAGGAGGCGGCGCGGCTGATTAACGTGGCGACGCAGCGGGTAGGCGATGCATGTGAGGGTGAGGGCTAGGCAGCCACGGACCCGCGGACGGGCATCATCAACATGTCGAACATATGGACTGTTTGTAAGAAACACCCGAGGGAACTCAAGATCAAAGCTACACCACCGACCCTTCTTAGAAGATACCAATCTTGTTGGCGACATCCATAGCCTCGTTCTCGCCAGAAAGACGCACGAACGCCTTCTTGAAGCCGAGAGCCGAGATGACGGTGTTGACGTTCTGGCACTTGACGTTGTAGAGCTTGTTGATGGCGTTGCGGATCTGTCTCTTGTTGGCACGGAGATCCACGAAGAAGGTGAGGATGTTCTCAGACTACGCTATGAGTATAGAAACGGCTTCTCCCACCTCAATCTTCTTCATCGCCGACTCGGTGACCACGGGCTTCTTGATGACGGCGTAAACGTCCATCTTGTTGTCCTTGGCGACGGAAGTTCTCTCATACTTGGGCTTGCGGGCAAGCTTCAGAGTGTGAGGGCGGAAGAAGTGAGTGTGCGTGTGAATCTGAGGAACTCTCTTCTTCTGTTCACGCTGAACCTTCTTAGCAGCAGCAGCAGCTACGAAGATGAGACCATTGCAAAAAGCGATTCGTACCCTGAGTAGCCTTGACCATTGTTATTCTATTTGGGGTGAAAGGAATTGGAATCGAATCGACCCCTGGTTCCCAAACGGGTGTTGGTGTACAGCGATTCCATAGAGGGGTTCGATTTGACCCCATCCATGTGGGATTTGGAGCGAAACAGCGATTTGGAGGTGGTATTTGTGCGAAAGAGCACTTGGATTGAAAGAAACAGTGTCACTGTATACAACTTACTCCACTACCGGATGATCACTCTCTTGTGGGTTGTTTGCGTTTTGCGTAGTCTCTTTCTTTTCTTCTGTGCTTTCACTGTCCGTTTTCGTTTCTTCACTTTCCTTTTCCCCATCATCATTCTCCTCACCATCACTCTCCTGTTCACCATCACCATCACTCTCCTGTTCACCATCACTCTCCTCCTCGACACCACTCTCCTTCTCAATATCACTCTCCTCACCACCACTCTCCTTCCCATCATCACCATTCACCCTCCTATTCGCATCACTCTTCTCAATATCCTCCTTCGTGATGGCCACCTCCTCCTTCATCACATCAGGCTCCTTCTCTGCAACCGTCACCTTCACACTACTGGCATGATTGTACTTCGTCGCATCAATCGCATTAATCGCCGTCTCCAGCTCCGATAGCTGGTCCAAGTACCGCGGGAAATTGTTCGGCTTCAGGTGGATCAGAATCTCCTTCATATGGGCCACATTACTCAACAACACACGCTACGCCTAAAACCGCTCCTATTTTCTCACCCGCACCGGCGCGAACAGAATGCCCTGCGTGGCGGGACTGTCGATGTACAGCGCCACTTTTCCCGCCAAGTCGTCGAGCCCGCCAATTCCCTCCTTGAACGAGGACACCAGCGAAACGACCTGCTCCTCGGTCAGAGGGAACTTCTCCTCGCCCGAGGACGCCTGTGCCATGAACTGTTCGTACTGTTGCACGAACCGCACGGCGGAATCGCACACGCTGCGACAGACGGCCTCGATGAAGGCGTTGGTGCTGGCTTTGAGCGCGTCCTCGATGAGTTTGATACTGTCTTGTGTGATGAAGGCGATGGTGGGAACGGCGCGTCGGAAGAGACGATAGAGCGTGCTGTCGCGAAGCGAGGTGTCGGAGAAGGGCAGGCGCGTGCCGGTGGAGTGGAGATCGAAGGGCGAGATCTGTTCGCGAAGGATGAGGAGTGTTTTGATGGTGAACAGCTGGGCGTCGACAGGCCCCTGCTGGAGGGTGAGGAGGTGCGCGGCGCGCGCGATGGAGGCGAGAACGGCTTGGATGGCTTCGGCGGTGAGATCGGTCATGATGGTGTACTAGCGATGAGAGAGAGAGGAGGAGACAACGTCCACGCAAGTGTACAGAAGAGAGAGCACGTGCAGTGCTTTCTGCACCGGCGTGTACCAGACGGAGTAGACGCTAGGAGTGATAGGCAGCGGAAACGAGCACTTGTAGTCCTTGTTGCGTCGCTGTGCGTAGTACTCTAATAGTGGGGGTCCCTCACTGCACGTACGATAGAGCTTCGCGGGGTAGTCGAGGTCCTGCGGCGTGGGCGTGTAGTTGGCGATGGCCGAGTCGATGTAGATGTGAGCGATGTACACGACGCGTTCGCGAATGTCCTCCTCGATCTTCACAATAATGGGGATCACAACGGCCGTGAAAGAATCTGAGTGTGAGGAGAGGAACACAATGAAACTCCTCTTGATGACGTCGCCGGCGATGATCTCCATTTTGATCATGCGCACGAGATCGCACAGCGTGTCAATGGCCATGGTGTCAATGATAATGGGGCGCACCGATTCGTACAGAACGATGGCGATGTGTTCCAGAAGTGCGTTGATGCTGTTCAAGAACGAAGGACTGGAACGAATGGTCATGATGTATTGATTATCATGAACCACTGAACAGAAGAAGTTCAAATACAAATCTCCCTCCATGTTACACACTTCGATTAGAAGATGGAGCGACTTCCGAATCTACCCTTGAAGCATCCATGAAACGCCCACGCGGTCTTCCAGCGACAAGTCCGTGTTGCCCAAAAACGCGGTGATTTCGTCCAGGAAGAGAGGTTTGATCAGACGCTCGCGCGTGGCGGCGAAAAGGTCAAAACAGGAGTCGCCCGTGAGTTCGTTGGAGACGCTGTGGTGGATTTGGAGGATGTGCGCGATCAGCTGCGCATTCCCGCGGGAGAGGGCAGAGATGTAGTAATAGAGAGGCGATGAGGAAACGAGCAATTGCTGATGATGAGGACATGGAGAGATTACCACGTTCTTGTCCGATTTCTCGTTGATTTGGGCCTCGCAGGTCTTGAGAAGGGAGGTGAACTTGTTGCGAACGATGGAGTACACGCGATTCAGCAATGCCGTCCACTTGGCCAGGAAACTCTCCGAATCCTTGTAGGAGGGCTATAGGTGAAATATCCAATGCAGTGGCACGTGAGAGCGGAAGAAACGGATACACTCGAAGATGCGGTTGATGATGTCCGTCAGCTCGTCGCAATACAGGTCGTACTCCATCTCCAGGTTCTTCTCGTTGGAGCTGTCGCTGGAGTACATCGCGTTCATCCCGATCTTGTTGGTAATGACAGCGAGGTCGCGGAAGTAGGACAGCGGCTCCTGCAACTCGTCCAGCACACGCGTCAGGGATTTCTCGTCGTCAATGTACACTTCGCACTCGTCGTGGAGCGCATTCGTGATTCCAGACACCTATTCGGAATGTTTCCATTGCAATGCGCACCTCATCGTACTGTTTCTCGATGCTCTCCAGAGTGGAAACGGAGGACGAGATGGAGCCGAGAATCGAATCCACGCTCTCTCCCGCCTTGTTGAATTTGTCGATCAGTTTTCTATACAGTAGATAGGAAAATAAAGTGATTACTGCAGCTCCTTCTCCGTATGCGTCGGATGGATCGAAAGATCCAGGGAATCGAACACGTTGTAGCTGCAGCCATCCACAGCGGGCTCGATGCCATCCTCGGCCGGGTACTCTCTGGTGTTCGCGGAAAGGTCCAACTCTTCGTAGATGGACGACAGCTCGTCGCTCATCGGAATGTAGCGCTTCCAGTCGGAAGATTCAGCGTTCATTTCCAATCCAGTTGCACTTCTGATCGAGTTGGTTGGGTGACGAAAAACGGCTCGAAATGGTTGTACTGCTGATTCTCGCGAACCACGCGTTGCTCCTTACCGTACACTACTCCTGTGGATTCTCCATTTCTCAATCCTCCGTTTTGCTTCAATTATGACTTATTCTACGGCTAGCTCCATCACTGTTTGTTTACACCCGTTGGATTTTCCCAAGTTTCATCATCATCCGTAGAGCGTAAGTGAAAGAAGCGATGACCCTCTCGACCAATTCGAGTCTGGAGCAATCCCTTCTTGAGAGAAAGGAAGATGTACCCCTGAAGCGCCTATTCAAATGGGTCCTCATATCCTATTCAGACCTCCACTGGTGCCCTTCATCACCACATCGTTTGTATTCTGGTGTTTGCATCTTCTCTTGTCATTACGCTGTACTGCTTCTTTTCCAGGAGGAAGTGTCATTACCTGTAAGTGTAGCAGTGGCGTTTTCCCCACAGATGGTACATTTTCCTCGATCTATGTTCTCTTCTTGCAGTGTTTAGTTGTTCCATCGTCAGGAAACCGGATGAGCGTGTTGGCAGCTCGTTCATCCTCTCCTACCTTGCCAATCTCGTTATTTTGCTGGTTGATGTTGTATCGCTAGTATGGTGCATCGTCCTATTGATGTGGCGCTTCCGTGCGGAGTTGAGATGTAGAAAGGAGCACGAGATTGTTTTTGCGTTCATGGCTATTGTTTCCGTTCTCCAGGCATCGTGTAGACGTCCCTTCTTCCTTTCCCTGTAGTGTCTACGGTGATTCTTCTGGTTGTTTGGCGAATCGCCTCCTGCACAGTCCACAGCTACGACGAGTCGTACTCCCTCCTCTGCATCATCCGCCTCAGCTTCCTCACAGAGAAGCAGCGTCGCTCAATGCGATTGATCCATTCTCTCCTTCTCTTCCTCCTCCTCCTCCTTCAGTTCTTCGTCGTCCGCCACGCTCCCTGCCCCCTGCCCGTCGTCTCCTTCACGCTCCTCTGTTTCCCTCTCTTTTTCCTGTTTCCACGTTTCCACTATTTCATACTCAGTTTATTCCTTCTCAACCTGCCTCTGTATGCCTGCCAAGTGCGCTTCGCCTGGGTGCGCATTGTCTGCGTGTTCCTCATTCCCACCCTTCTCTGCATCGTCGGCATCTACACCAATTCGCACTTCGCGGAGTTCGTGTGTCCGTCCAACCCTTCTTTGTCTTCTTCGATGGCGAGTGTGAGCGATAGAGGTGTGCTGACGAAGGTGGAGACGATTTTGCTCACGGTGTGTGGTGTGTTCCGCATGATTCTGGTTATCTACACGAAGCAGGAGCGAGCGCTGTACAGCCGCGACTTTGAGGAGGCGTACAAGGAGACGGAGGAGCGCGTACGGCAGGAGATGGAGAAGCGGTCGCAAGCTGAGGGTGTTAGTAGTGTATAGCGTGTTTGTTGTCAATAAGATGACGGAACACAGATTCCTTTGCAATGGTTGGAGCAACACACTCTTCTCCGACTATCGGCATATCATAACAAGACTGACAACAAACACACCACTCCAACGAACACCTCCTCAGCAGCAGGGACCGCTCCTTGATAAGCTGAGACAGCTGAATACGCAGCGACAGTCGCCGCGTATTGATGTCCTCCAACTCCTGCAGCACCTCCTGAATCCGCGCGCCCAGCTCCTCCAATCCCGTCCGGTTGTCCTCCAGCTGCTTGTTCAGCGCGCGCAGCGTCTCAGACAAGTCTTCCATTTCTCGCACGAACTCTGCGTTCTCCGGGTTCTCGCACACGGACGGGCTGTACAGCATCTGTCCGGCGTCCTCCATCGGCACGCCGTACTTCTTCGCGAGGGCGGCGCGCTGCTGGAGAAGACGGTTTTGCTCCTCTTCGTAGCGAAGCTTGTCAATGCAATTGTTGCGAAGGTCGTACCGATGGAGCATCTCGTCTTCGTGAATGACCTTGATTCGCTCCAGCAGCACGTCGATGTCAGAAGTGAGCTGATGGAACTGATCGGAATTCGCGGTTGACATCCTATCCCTTACTTCGCGATATAACTGTCACGTGACTCTGCAACGGGTGTTGAACTCGGCTTGCAGCATAGAAAGCGATTCCGAGTTAATCTACGGATCATCTCCATGCGCGTGACCGACCTCCGTAAGCGACAGGAGAATGGAGAAGAACTTCTGCACCTCACTCTCCTTTCTCAGGTGCTCCGCGCCCATATCGTGAATCAGGTCGCTCAACTGAACAAGGTCGCATTGCAAGATATGCTCCCTAAACAGCAACAAAAGGGACATGGCGATTCGGAATAATCCGGAGACGCCCACAACAAACAGGAAATCCCACAAACGAAACAACAATGGAAATGGCATTGTGTTGGAAAACAGCGGAATGAACCATCTTGTAACGAAAATGGACAAGTCGAAACCAACCATTTCAAAGTGTTTCCGCAAAGCAGGAGCAAGGTGGCTACGAATGACCGAAATCGGAAGAAAAAACTCCAAATAGTGGCGAAACACAAACACGAAGAAAGGAAGTCCAGGGAAGCCGTACCCCCAGAGCCGTACGAGCTGCAATCGGTCAATAAGATGGGATGACAACTCGTAGACTTGCTGGCGCACATCATCCACATCCATCCTACGATCAAGCCAGAACACGGAATCACACCTGTGAACACACTGCAACAGGTCGTCCATGTCATTGTCGCTGTAGTAGCCATTGCACTCAGGATCGAGCGTGGCGATCAGAATGGAGCCGACCACGAAGTTCATGCCCTGGCAATAGCCCAGACCAAAGTAGTTATCGCTGATCTTACGAAGGACGGACTCTAAAAGATCGAGACATCCCACCTCCTTGTGGCGGAATAGGAAGTGGTGCGGAAAGGTCCGCGAGATGTCCCGTGAGATCTCGCCGTCGATGTACTCGTCCTTCATTAGGCGATCCCCCAGTTGCTGGGGAACGAAATCCAGCACGACATCCTCCGAAAATGCAAACCGGTACGAGTCCCTGTCGATCGGGTATGGGACATCGTCCATAAACTGAAGCAAGGCCATATCCCAGAAACTAGACAATCAGGAGAGTAAATCAAAGACAACTGTGTAATATACTTTGGTGGATCGCAGAGTAGGCGAATGATGGGTATCAAACACTCCGGTTTGCTTAGCGCTACGAAATCAGAAACAGGATGCATTATCACCCTTTCGAATCTGTAAATTTGTCTTCAGCAATGCCATGTAGTCAAATCGCTAATGGGAATGCATCGCAAGTATTATGAACAGTGAGAAACGGGCAGGACAGGCTAAGCACTTTCACCGTCGTAGACACATCCATTTGCAAGCAATCCTTCACTCCAAACGCTCCGCTTTTACCCGTTTTGAAAAGAGGATGGGGTTCAAACACGCCAGAAAACGAGCCGATTTGGGTGTGTTTCGGTATGAAGGGATATATGGGGTTGAAGTGAATGGAGAGTGCGCTTATTCACAGTGGAAGGTGTTGGGTGCATTTCAAGGAGTGATGGTTTCAGATCTCTTTGATGTCATTTGAAATGCTAACAATCACACTACATGATGTTGCAGAATTGAATTAAACTATTCATTTAGTGACGAGAAGAATGATCAGGAAATCACTCCACACAAAACGATTTGGAACAAACAGTGCGAGACAATTCATATCTCACACACAGAGAAAAGAAAGACAACTACAACTCCTCCCATTCGTTCAAGTACGAATAGCGAGAGAAGAGAAGAAAGAGACAACGGTACCAGACAAACTGGGACTTGAATACCGACATTAGGCGAATTGGAGGAATTGCGCTCCAGTGCGTACAACAGGATGGGGAAGAATGAAGCAGACTGAAAATGCCCTCATATTTGCGAGGGGGAGAACAAGAATGGAGGGAATAGGCGGGAATGGAAAGGACACGCTTGTCCACAAGGTACTTTACAGAACGAAAGGCGTCGATGTGATTGGGATGCTTTGAGACACCCTTTGCATCAAATGTGAACAGCTAGTGGAAACGAATGAACGGAGAGAGTACCTCATCGGGCTTGATTTGGCGTATGTGATTCAAGAGAAGTTCACTGGTGAGGGTCCGATTCCACTTCTCCTCCGGCCCATCCCGAATGTGCTCATTTCGAATCACCTTGATTGCTCCATCACACAGAGACAGTCGCTTTGCGAAGGCTTGCAATTCCGCCTCACGCATGAATCCCTTTCCCTCATAATTCCCTATGCTTCACGCGAACACAATGATACTACCATTGGTGAAGTAGAAGAAGAAAAGGGAGACATGGTTCCTCTTCAAGTGCCGGATAGTGGGATACTAGGAATCAAATCATAGATCAAAGCGTGCCATGAACATCGTTTCGTCGTCTGGATGGGCAAGCACAAAGAGTGCCTTCCTCTCCACAGAATCATCACCACTGCACTGCACAATACATGTGAGACAAGAAAACAAGATCAAATCAACAAGGAGAGTCATTTGACAGGAGGAAAAATGGAGGAGAGGGGTATCGATCCCCTTACCTCTCGCATGCTAAGCGAGCGCTCTACCATCTGAGCTACACCCCCTTTCACTTCCGATTTCAAACCAGCCCTCATCAAGCCGAGCTCGGAGTCCGTTCCTTTTCTTCATAATCATGGCAAACGAACCCTCTTTATATGGTATTCTGGGTGTTGAGCCCGATGCGACGGAGGAGGAAATCAAGGTGGCTGCCAATTCGGGAGGATCATCTCTAGAAGGCATACAGAAAGATGGCGCTGAAATACCATCCGGACAAGAACAGAGGCAACCCGGATGCGGAGAAGATGGTATTTGCGTTAATCACTTGCGAGTATAGTTTATCCGCGTGAAGGATGCGTACGACATTTTATCGGATGCGAGAAAGAGAGTTTGCAACATGCGTACGTATTGAGGGATAGGCTCTGTACGACAGACTGGGTGAGGAGGCCGTGAAGATGGCGGACGATCCATCTTCCTTCACGCCGGAAGTTGGCGATGCTGAGCGGGATTCATCGATAGCGCTTCATGACAGTGATTCGCTCGTCGCGCGTGTCCGACCGTTCCTTCATTTTCGGATTCATCCTGGCAGTGATCGTCGTGTTCTTCTGGTTCGTGAGTCGGGGTGGATGGACTGTTTCACAAGTAGTCACGCTGACGCTTCGTATCGATGCGATAATCGCGTGGAAGTGGTGGGTGGTGATGCTTCCTGCGTTCGTGGTCGATGCTGCCGTGTTGGTGATTGACGTCCTCTCCATCCCTGCCCTCGTCATGCGATACAAGAGCAACGAGGATCTGTCTCCGGAGGAGCAGGTCCTCTTGTTCCCCAGCATCATGAGCTGCATCAACAGCATCCTGTTCATCGCTGCTCAGGTGACTCTGGTGCTACGTCTGGACCACATCTGGAACACGACGTTCACGGTCGCCCTCCTGCCGTACTACATCTACTCCTTGAAGAACATCTACATGCCGATCTACATGATTCGTCAGGGTGTGATGACGATTGGAGAGGGAATTGAGGATATTCTGTCGCTGATGGTCCCCATCACCGTCTTCCTGTGCTGCCTCAAGTTCGATGGCAAGATCGCGTGGTCGTGGGGCGCCACATTCATCGCCTACTGGATTTACTTCGGCGTGCTTGCCGTCCGCGATCTCTTCGTGATCTTCACGGTCGGTCGTGTGCTGGTTTGATTTTTGCGTTGTCTCTGAGTCGTAGACGCCAGAGGCCATGGCCGCCACGGCCGCTGCCAAGATGAATCTGTGCACAGTGGTTGTGGACATTGTGATCGCCCTCGCGATCCTCAACAAGATCTCGGGAGTGTGGAAGTGGTCCTTCTCTGTCATTGTGATTCCCATCGCCGTGATCGTATTGATTCATTTTCGCGTCAACCATAGCTCGCGTGCGCTGCTTTCTGCTTCATGGCTTTCCTGTACCAGTTCATGTATGGCGCAACGGAATCGCTCCCCGCTTTCGACGTTGAAGCGAACGGAAACGGTGCTCCGAACACTGCCTCCGCGTGTACGTGTCTTCTTTCTTCCTTAGGCGTAGATGTGGATGTCACGACGGGAAACGGAGATGTGATGGGAATGGATTAACTTACACGTGTTTGTTGGAATGAAGACGTGAAACACAGTCGTTATCCTGTGGGTGCTTACTCATTCCCCATTACCACGTTTCCACGTTTTGAATAGCACCCTCAAAATCGACCAGTGTGACCTGTATTGGGTAGAAGAGTGAATCGTTTGTGACGATAAGAGAAAACGATGGAGAATCAACCCTGTGGAGACATGAACACGTTCAATGTGCAGCACGGCTACTCCGAGGCACTTATTCGTGGCTACAAAAGCGGTTTTCTGACGGAGAACGAATACCGTCACATTACACAGTGCGAGAATTTGGAGGGTGAGAAGAGCGGTAGTTTTTGCTCATGCGTGTAGATGTGAAGCTGAATCTCCAGGAGACGGACTATGGCAATTTCCTCAGCGAGGAGGTACTCCATTTCTGTTGCTTTCTCCTCATGGCTAGCAACCTCCTCTGCTCCCGAGCACCTTCCGTCGCTGCGCTCTGAAAAAGCTGGCCAATGAGTGGACGTTCATGCGCGCCCAGGCCACGCAGCCCCTCGCTCAGATGATGGATTTCACTTCGTGACTCATATTCTGAGAAATCACACATAGCTACGAGTTCATGATCGACAACATCATCCTGATTCTGAAGCTGGCCATTTCCAACCCCTCCATCTCGCTGAAGGAGCTGGAGGAGGAGTGCAACCCTCTGGGCATGCTCCCCGACCACATCATGCGCGCGATCGCCTCCTTCGAGAACACCCCCAAGGGCTTCCAGGAGCTCTTCCAGATCGTGCTGATCGAGATCCCCGTGGGCAAGTACTTCTGCCGCTACCTGGACGAGCAGACGGAGAACCACATGCTGCATGGTGCGAAGCTGGTGAAGTCGCTGCTGGAGGACAGCTCGATCGCGCTGATGGAGCAGGGCGTGAAGAAGTACTACCTGGAGGACTTCTATTACTGGACGCAGGCGCAGGGCGGCTACACGGCGGAGATGATGGGCGAGATCCTGAAGACGAAGGCCGACATCATGGCGATCAATCTGATCCTCAACTCCTTCAACACCGTCTACAACGATGTTCCCTTTTATTGTTTGACTTACGCGTAGCCCAAGCTGCGCAACATCCGCCACTCGCTGCTGCCCTCGATCGGGTTTTTGTACCCCGAGGGCGTGGAGCCGCTGAACAACTGCGAGGACGTGGACAGCCTGGGCCGCGCGCTGGACAAGTACTGGGTGTACAAGCGCGTGTTCGAGACGGCGATCCAGGGCGAGCAGATGTCGGTGGATGATGCCTTCTACCTGAACGAGGTGAGACTGCTGGAGGGCGGCTTCGACAGCCAGTTCCACCTGGCGTGCTACTACTGCTACTGCCACCTGAAGCTGCAGGAGATCCGCAATCTGACCTGGATCTGCGAGTGCATCGTGCAGAAGCAGCGCGGCAAGATCGAGAAGTACATCCCCATCTTCAGCCCCAACGCGGCGTGGAGACACGGAAAGCTCGGCATTTGAGGAGGTTGCGCGGTTGTAGTTTTCAGCTGTTTGTAGCAAACCGTTTTATTTGTATTGTTGTTGTGCAGGTGTTTGTAACAATCCAGTTACGCTGCTGTGCAGGTAATTGGCATGACTCATGACTGTGACTTCACTCCGGCGAAGTTGTTCCTTTGCAGAGTAATCTCCACCTGCTTCGATGCTTCTCCCGAGGGAAAGAGCGATGTCTGCCAGATGCTGTATGGGCGGCTCCAACGGGAAGATGTGCGCGGTCTGCACGAAAAGGAACTCCAATTCATCACCAAACTGGGAGCAGGTTGGGAGCCTAGCAAGAACGAAGCCCTCTCCTTTTTCCGCAGTACCGATCCCATCAACGAGCTGCTGGATCTGATTGTGGCAGAATGGAGAGACTCGATATCCAGTACGCACTCGTTCGTGACTTGGATGATCAGTGTGCAGCGGTGGAAGGACCAGTACGGCTTGGACAGCATTGAAGACGAGCTGAAGGAACCCTATCTCTTCGTTGCGTCCATCGTGGCTTCCTTCCTTCTCCTCCCGTTCTCGGCGCTGGACTCCATTGTGTCCTCGCTCCTTTCCTTCCTCCGCGACGAACCCGCAGAGTGCATTGCATTCCCGTCTCCTCTTCCTCCCTACATGGCGCAATTCTCCACAGCACAGCGGATGGCGTGGGTGGAGCGCTTCCAGTCCGCGCTCTATCGCTCCGGAGACAAGTTTGATCTGATGGCGCTGAAATCCCAACTCCTTCGCGTGACTCCGTCACCGCGAGAGCTCCTGGCGTCCGTCGCTCTGCTGGAGGACAACTTCGTCGAGGCAGAAACGCTACTTCGAGATGCCTTCGACACATCTTCGCTGTTTTCTCTTCTCTACCCTCTCGCGCAGTACACCATCGCTCGCGGCTACACGACGACCGCCAAAGCGTTTCTAACTGATCTGGAGCGCGCCGTGCAGAAGTCGCACAGTCACGATGAATTGGGCATCTCTGCGTTTCTGCACTTTTTGCTGTACAGTGACGAGGCCTCGCTTGCTCTGTGCGTATCGCCGCATCCCACTGCTTTCCAGAAATACGCCCTGTTTGTGATCATGAAACGGTCTCTTCTGCTGTCTCGTGTTTACGCGTCATTACAACGAGTTTTTCCGGACAACGAGCTGGCGGTGCCGGAGCGTTCCTTTTCCTCCTTCGCGGATGCGCTGAGTGCTTGCGACGTGACCTCCTTTCGCGATGTGATGATTCAGTATGCTGTGAGGGAACAAGACGCCATCAGCCCGTTTTTGTCTGCGGCGGATTTGCAATTCCTGGAGGGCAATAACGCGTTTGTTGCGCAGGTGCAGCACGATCTCGATCATGATCGTCTCTTCGACGCAGAGGCCACCATCCGTCAGTGGAAGCAGGTGTGTATGGCGAGCGCCTGCCCGGAAGCTGAAAAGGATGTAGAGATGGTGCAATGCGAGCTGTACGAAGCAGTTCTCGCAAACCGTCTGGGCTGGATGGAAAAGGCAGTGAAAAGGATTGAGTTGTGCAGAGAGAAGTGTGTTCATGGTGAATATGGTTTGTGGGTAGCCATCTGCGATCTGGTACTGTGCTTCGTGATGCAGGAAAACGAAAGCAGCAATCGCCATTTCGTAAAACGATTGCTGGACGCAGCCTCCGTGTTTTACCGATTGAGGCAGAAGCAGTTGTTGCAATGGAGCTGTCTCTTGTTGGCAAACGGCGAGAAGGAAAAGGAGGAACTGCTCAAGTTGAACCCTAAAGATGTCGTGTTCAACTGCTACTTGAAGTATTCTCTGTTTGAGTGTGGACTCTCCTCCTTTTCGGAGTTTCTTGGTGCCTGCAAGAAGGCAGAGAATGTGGTTCTGGTGAATCGATTGGTTGCAAAGAAGAGTACCTTGATCGACAGCGCGACGGTCGCGAAGTGGAGCCAATTGAAGGAGGAGAAGGAGCCTTGGCTTCGATTGGAAGGTCTTATCTATTAGTGTTTGTTGTCCCCACTCTGTGGATAGAAGATACTGTCATGTCTGCACGTCGTCCGTTTTGATTCTACTCATTTGGTAGCAAAGGAGGATAAATCTACCAGAAATTGCTCCTGCTGATAGAACCTTTTCTTGTATTGCGCTTTACTTCGTTAGTTGCCGTGGAATGCATCGCTCTTCGAATCGCAAATTGCACCAAACCCGTAGGCACCCCAAATGCGGAGTGATGATTAGCAGTCAGTAATGTTGTCGATTTCCCCTCTTTGCACCATGATTCGAGTCTGTCGAAGTCTCTAAAGGAGCTCATTGCTGCTGGGTCCGTAACGAAGATGTTCATCGGCCAGCTTTCTTCTTGCATTCGAGCCGATGAGCTGTTTGCGATGTTTCCCGATATCCCCATTCTTCACGTGCACGTGATTTACGACAAGGAAACTCGAAAGCACAAGAGTGGGAGCTGCGTTCTTGTCTGACGATTAGACTGTGCTTTCGTGTATGTACCTTCAAACTATGTGTCCTTGTTCATTTCAAAGTATCACGATAAGTATTCTTATTCTGGGGTGGTGGCTCCTCCTTGCGATCATCCGTAGATGAACAACAAGCTTCAGGTGAGAGTGGCTGATGCTGGCTTAAAGAAGCCACGTGAGAAGAGCCATTGTCCTTCACAGTTTGCATTGTGTTCGGGATTCACCCGTAGGTCCTCCTTCCCTGTTGTTTTTAGCGATCAATATTCAAATCGTTCCAGTATATGCCGCCCTATAGATGTAGCTCGTGATGCCAAGGGCATCCGTCCTGTAAGCCCTATTTGCGTACGTGGAAAAGACTTAAGATGACAAGTAGAGTGTTCCTGTTTATCGTGATGTATCGTGCTGTGATGTGTATTCCTTCGATTCTGAGGATTCATACAATTTGATGTACTATTCGTATCTCCTCCAAAACAAGGAGCGCTACAATCCTGAACCTTTCTCTTTTCCGGAGAATCGCTCGTATGCCGGTAGTTCTTCAGAGTCAGCAATGTACTACTGGAAGCAAATGAACAATCTTGACTGCACTTGTAATGAATGCAAATGCCACGTGGTTGTGTCCAATTTACCTCCGGAGTTTTGCCAAGATCGACTGTATTCCCTGTTTTGTGCGATTGGCGGCGTCTGTGGTTGTCGCATAATCGCGGATCACCCAGCGAACCGCTACAACAGCTATGGGTTTGTTTCCTTTGACTGTTACCAGCAAGCATGGCAAGCAGTGATAACCAGAAATGGCTGTGTCGTGGAAGGCAGACGTATTGTGGTTAAGCTGGTATGATTTCGTGCTATTCCTGTTCAGGACAGTGTTGTGCCGTTCCGAATGACAACACAGATTTGTTTGTTGGATACATACTCTGTTGTCTCTGCCTCCATCTCTCTTCAGCAGGTGAACGGTAACGAGTGTGATCCTTCCCGCCTCTTTTTCGTTCCATTTCCATTTCGTTTCGTATCTCTCCTTCAATTTCGTTGTTCTACATCGAGCATGCCAGAGAGCAATCATCCCATATCGATTAGCGATGATAGTGAGAGTGAAGGCTCATGGAGCGATTCCATCCTTTCTCTCCTCGCTACAAACCTGAAGAATGATCCGAAAGTCGAAACGAAGGATGCCAAGTCTTCCAAGGCGAGCGAGAGTGTTTTGCTGGATGGAAGTGTGGACGAAGACATTCAAAAGGGTGAAGAGAGAGAGCGCCTATTTCCAGACGCAGAAATCGCAACAGAAGAAGGAATCTCCCTCTGTCTCGCATTCTTCTCCAGCCGTGCCTCTCTTCCAGTACATGAGCAGCTCCTCCGATATTGAAGACATTGTGATGGAGAGAGAACCTGCCAAGCTTCCTTCCCACTTGACTGACAAGGAGACGGAGCAATCAATGCACGCGATGCAGTCCGGGAAGAAGACAGCGAAGCAGTTGGAGAAGGCGGCGTTAACGGCATCTCTGTCCGATGAGGCATCATTGAAGGGGATGAAGAGCTATCGACGTGAACTCATCTGCAGAGAGTGATGAATAGCGTCTGGACCTGTCAAATCGCGTCCCAGCAGCGATTCGGGAATCCTCGTGTTCAACAAGCGAATCCTGTTCACATACAAGTCTCCCTACCTGAACAGCAGCGTGGACATCACGGAGTATGACCGAGTCTGATTCACACTGCATTGTGATTCCTAGTCGCGCGTGAACGACGGCATCATGCTGAATGACAGCATCGTGAACTTCTACCTCAACTACTCCCTGAACCAGAGCATCAATGACCGATTGCAATATTGCCACATCAAACCAGAAGATGCACTCCTTGTGCTTCACGACGAATTCACAGGTTCCGAAGAAGCCAAGCAGCAGATTGCCAGCACGCTCGACGCGATCCTACGCAAGTTTTACATCTTCTCCTCCTTCTTCTATCCCCAGTTGATTTCTCTTCGTAAGGTGGGAAACGAAAAGGCCAAGAAAAAGGTCCTGAAATGGGCAGAGGATGGGCACATTCTGGAACGGGAGTTTGTGTTCTTTCCCGTTTTCCAACAGTTTTTGTCGTGTTGTCTGTTCACGTGTAGTTCGCATTTTCTCCTTGGCGGTGTTGTGCTACCCCAACTATTTGAAGAAGTACATCGTGCAGAAACGGGCGGTGAACGGAATCGACTACAAAACGGGAAAGACCGTTTCACCGTCCAGTCAAGACAAATTGGTAGGTATTTTGGAGTCTTGTCAGAAATAGCCCTGTATTGTGGTAATGGATTCCCTTCATGCTCCGGACAGTTCGATTCCCAGCAACATTCGATTTTTCCTGAATTACCTGTTTGCCGAGCAACTGCCCGAAACCGCCCCGAATTTCACCTCGCATGTATTGCCCGATTTTTCCATTCCCGTAGTGCAACAGGACAATTCGGTGGATTGTGGCGTGTACATGCTAAACAACGTGAAGAAACTCCTTCTGATGAGTGACGCTTTCGAGATCCGCTGTGACCACAACGACGCTGCCGCCGTGCAGAAGGCGTTTCAGCCTCTTCGCCTTGGCGGGAACGAAGTCAAGTTGTTGCGAAGGCAAATCGCCGGTGCGATTGACGGGCTTGCGCGGTCTCTGGGTAAGGACGAATTCGAGGAGGAAGAAGAGGATTCCATCGAAGAGGTGGAGGTGCTGGAGAAGGCCAAAACGCCGGAGAAACGCCCGGTGCCGCCTCGTCGATTGAGTTCATCGAAGCCTCGCGGTGTGGTGGAGAAACAATTGCCAGTGACGGCCTACCTCCACACCTCGCAGACGGAGTATCAAAAGAGTTTTGACGGGCTGATGGGCGAGCTGGGCAAGGGCGTGGACCCGCTGACGACGCTGCGCACCAGCACGGCGGGCCGCAAGCGGTGGTTTGCAGTGAAGAATCCGAAGCTGATTCCTGGGATTGATGGGAAGAGTGTGGGCGTGAAGAGGGTGAAGGTGAATGAAGAGAAGGCGAATGAGAAATCGAAGGTGGATAGAGAATCATCAAAGGCAGAGAAGAAAGAAGAGAAGGCGAAGGTGGAGAAGAAAGAAAGGATGGAGAAGAAATCAGAAAAGAAGTGGAGGATCAGCTACACACCAATCAATCGCCTTTACCCTGTTTGTTCAAACAAAGAGAAGAAAGGAACAACGCATCCAACTCCTTCTCCAGCTGGTGATTCTCACGCAGCACCGGCAATCTCGCCTCC
This sequence comes from Blastocystis sp. subtype 1, assembly GCA_027406405.1. Taxonomy (NCBI): domain Eukaryota; class Bigyra; order Opalinata; family Blastocystidae; genus Blastocystis; species Blastocystis sp. subtype 1. The sequence goes on from JANPWL010000044.1 coordinate 88,665, forward strand.
TTCGCCTGCTTCAGCAGCGCCTCCGCCTCCTCCACGCACTCCACCACGCTGCACAGCACCGGCTCGCACAGCAGAATGAAGTCGTCGTTCGACAGCTGACAATTCTCCACCACGCTCTCCGCCTCCTTGCACACCTTCATCTCCGCCACACGCCCAATCAACTCACTCAACACTTCACCCATAATCGCCTTCTCTTGCGGCGTCGCCTCCACCTCCACCTCCTCTCGCAACAGCACACGCAAGCACGGCAGAATCACCTTGTTCGCCGTCACCACATCCACCTTTTCACACAACGCCAGCATCCTTCGCACTACCAACAATCTCTCCGTGAAGCCGACAAACCCCATTGCCGCGATTCGTTCGATCATCTCAATGCACGCGAACTGGATGATATTCTGCCGTGTTCGGAGCATCACAGACACGATCCACGGCACGACGTTCATGTTGCGGCAAAGAAGCGGAATAACCGCGGGAATTGACACCACTCGAATCACTTCGGCAAGACACAATTTCTCCGAGTAGCCGTCACAAATGGAGGAGGTGGCGTACGACTGAATCTGCGAAATCACGTGACGCCGGTTCAGGAGTTTCAAATCCGTTTCACTCTGCGTTCCTCGGAGGATGAATCGCAAGCACCAGGCTCGCAGCGTGCGATAATCGTCCGCGGAGGACAGGAACAGTTGATTGAACATGGGAATGTCTGAAAGCGGGAACGTGGCTCCGTTCAAGAAGAAACGGTTGATTGGGGAGTATAGGGGGTTGCCCGGGCGGAGCAAAATACCCACGGATTCGGTCAGGAAGGAGGTGATGATGGCGGGAATGCGGGTTGCCGGATTCTCGATGGAGTTTTGGAATTTCCGCAGAAGGAGTTCGATTTGCTTCTTCTCGTTGAAGGAGGAGTCGGAAATGATCTCGAACAGGCGCTGAAGCAAACACGATCCGCACTGGCGAATCACGAGATTGGAAGAGGACAGGCAGGTGATCAGATACCCCAGAATTCCGTGCGACACGTATAGGAAGGGTGCGGTGGTGTCGAGATTTAGGTAGTAGTGAAGAAGAGGTAGGAACACAGTAGGATCCACCAGAAGGATGCTGTTCCGCGTCACGGGCAGGGAAGAGAACGACGTGCGCAGCAACACGTCCACGCAATCCTCCGCGTCGTTGAACGAACACGCGGAATCGGGCAGCGAAATGCTGTTACGTCGCGACTCCGCTTGCTCGACCATCGGATTGAATTCCTCTTCACTGTCTTCCTCTTCCTCCTCCTCCTTCTCTTCCGCCTCCACCTCCATCGCCTCCTTCTCCGCCTCGTTCGGGAACGCCTCGCAACTCTTGCGAAAACGCAGACTCGAAATCACGTCCACCACCCACGTGCTGGGCGTTTCAACCATATTTCCCGCCGAGGAGGGAGCGAAACGCCCGAACAAGTAGCCATAGTCCTCCAAGCTGAATTGCTCCAATACGTACAACTCCCTGAATATGTCCCTTAATACCCGGTCACTTGGGGACAGCGAGCACGCATACAGGGAAAGAAGCTGCGTGAACAGTTGCGGCGAACACGATCGTGGTGACTGATGCAGGAGGAGTTGGATGATTTGCAGGAACACGACGGAATACGCGTACTGTTCCGACGTGAAGTGATACCAACGTGCACGGAGTGCGTCATCATCGGGACACACGCAATCGGCCCGAATTCTGTCAAGCACGGCGGAATACTCCGAGTGGTTCACGATCAGCTCCAAAACCCGATCACTGGACAGACCCTCCATTTCCACCTTCTCCGCGTCCACCGCCTCCAGCAGCAGCAGCAGGAGTTTCAGACTGGTCGTGTCCTGCAAGCCCTTCTTCAGAATCAGCTTGATGAAACGCCCGACCAAATCCGGCTGTTTTCGGGCAATCCGGTTCAGCGCGTCATGATGTCCCTCCAACTGGCGCACGAATTCCCGCACGAATTCTCCCTCCACATCCTTCCCCTTCTGCCACTTCTTGGCGATCGCCTGAATGCCCTTCAGCAGCAGCACGCTCTCCAGACGCTCCTCCTCGGCGCCCATCTGCTCGCACAGGCACAGCAGCACGCGGAAGAAGCTCACCGATAAGGAGGTGGCGAAGGCATTCTTGCACGCTGTCGTCATCTCCGCCACCAGCAGCGACGACGCATGCGCGAACAGCGCCGGCTCCCGCGCCAGTGCCATCATCGCGTCGTTCACACCACCATCACCACCACCAGTAGTATTCACATCACCACCATCACCACTCACACCACCACTCATACCATCACCACCCTTCCCATCACCACCACTCATATCACTCCCACCACCAACACCAACATGCGTAATGGAGCGAAGGAAGGAGGAAGCGAAGGAGGTGTTGGGAAGAAGGGCGAGGGTGGAATCGCGGGAATCGGGGGAGTGGAGGCAGAGGGAAAGGAGGACGCAGAATCGGGGGAAACTCTGGAGGGCGACGTCATCGAAGGAGGAAGAAAGAAGGTGAAGGAAATGGGCCCGGTGGGACGATAAATGACCCAACAGCAGCGTCGCCAGACGGAAATAGGGGCCATTTTGCAGTTGGGACAGACACACGTCAATCAGGGCCTCGGGAATGGAGGCAGCGAAGGCAGAGGGAATGGAGGTGGCAGAATCAAGCATGCTCCAGAGCAGGACGACGCACAGCGAGGACGACGCACACTTCGCCACGAGCTGCTGCAGGAGAGAAAGCTCGAATGGAACCTTCCATTGGATCGAGAGCGTGGAGAGCGTGGAAACCAGGGAAGGGTCGTCGCAGTGTTCCACGAGACGCCGGAAAAAGGCCAGTTTCTCCTCGGCGAAGAAGGAAGCGTGGAGAAGCGAGAGAGACACGAGCGAGCTGTCGGCGCTGGACAGCAGAAGGGTGGTGAGCTGACGGCGGAGGTGGTCTGCATTGCCGCCGCGAATGGAGACGAAACGCTGGAGAAAAAGGGAATTGTAGCCTTGGGAGGCAGGGGCGGTCCAGAAGGAAACGACGTTGGGCGTCAGCGTGAATTCGGTGAGGGACGTGATGTCACAATCGGGACAGGCCTCCACAAATGGCCTCCAAAGGGTGACCCAATTCCAACGATGCTCCGTAACGCCCAGCACCAGAAGCAGCATCAACACGGGCAGTTTCATCGAAGAACACAATTCCAGAATTCCCGCCAAGTTGTCGCTGAATCGAAGAAGGAGGCACGCACTCGCCAGCTTCACGAAATCGTCCCCATTTCGGACACTCTCTGAATTGGCCAAAATCAGCAGTGTTTCGCTCACGCTCTTGTTCTCCACCCGACAACAGTTCAGCAGCAACACCCACAATGTGATCGGGTTTTTCGCCATCTCCTCCACCTGTTCCAGCGTCACATCATGCCACAACACACAGTGAAACAGAGAGTGAACGGTGATCTCCTTTCCCGCCAAGTTCAGCTCCATCGTCCCGCGGGGACACTCGTATTCCGGCGCGGGTGCCCAGTACCGCTGCAGATTCCGCAGTGCTTGCAACATGTCCTCGTTCATTCGTCCCGCGAACAGAGAAGACTCCTCCTTCTCTGCCTCCTCCGCGTACTTCGCGATCAGACTCTGTACGGAAAACAGTGCGCACGGGTTCGTGATGAGAAGCATCTGCGTGAAGGCAACGAAGAACGCCTCCGTGTCCACTGCCGACGGCTTCAGCGACGCGTACAGCGCAGCGGAGAAGCTCAACGGAGGGTTGAGACCGAGCCCGTGATCGCGGGAAATGAAGCGAATCCGCTGGGCCTTGAGATCCTGGACGGTTTCGTGGAGGAAGGTGGAGAAGGCGGGAAGCGGACACAGCAGGAGGAAGTGCAGGAAAAGTCCCGAATTTGGGACGTTCATGAAGAAGTAACAAGCCGTGAGAAGGGAGAGGAGAAGAGACTCCAGTGTCTGCTGAACTGCGGGGAAGGGCGATTCTTTGCAGTGGTTGAGAAGAAGGAGAAGAGGTTTGTTCTGGTTCTTGGCTGTGAGTGAGGAAACGAGGTTTGTGTTCCGAGACACAATTGTGTTGAAGAAGTGAAGAATGGACACTTGCGTCTTTTCCTCCAGCGAAAGCAATAAAGGGACATTTGCGGTAGGGACAAACAACGAGGACACGTCCAGCCGGATCTGAGCGATTCCCGCGGGGAAGAGAGAAAAGTGCAGGACCAAATACTCCATCAGGGTCTGCACGACCAGCTCCGTCTGTGGCTTCTCCTCTTCCTCCTCCACCTCCATCACTTTCGTTGTAGAAACCACCAGATTCGTGTCTTCCTTCACTTCTTCCTTTCTCTTCACCTTTCCAGAAATCGGCTCCTTTTTGGTCAGGCAGGAGAGCAGGTGTTTGAACAGAGCGAAGAAGGACTCCGACGACGGCAGAATCGACGCGAAGTGAGCGAAAAAGAAGGACAAATCTATGTCACATTCCCCGCCAACTGCTCACCTTCCTTCTCTTCAAACAGTGCCTCGCCCACGCGCTGGATTCGGTTCAGAATAGCTGTCAGCAACTCGAGGAGTTTCAGAAGCACCGATTCTGAACGAATTTGCAAACCGCGCTCCAACACCTATTCATCACTCTTCTCTATCAAGGAACCACGGAACGGCTCAGCACCACGGGGAACAACCATCCCTTGATCGACTCCAAAAACTCGGGCTTTTTCGCCTTGCCCATTTCCTTGGCTTCTTTTGGCAGCACGATGGGCAGCTCCAGAATTTCGCACAAAAACTCCACCGTCCGCTCCCACGCGGCGGATTCCCGCGGTTCCAGCATCCAGTGGATCAGCGGCTTCGCCTGGCGCGCGTCGACAGACACGATGTCCGACACGCGGGAGTTGGCGGGAGCGAAAAGAAGCGGGAGTATTTCGGGGTGTGTGCGAATGATGGCAACGTACAGCTCCTCGTCGAAAGCGTTCTTGAAGGGGTTCAGAGCCAGCGCCACGCGGAAGAGAGTGGAGGGCAGATGCGTGGAGAATGTCAATTGCGATGGGGTGGGGAAGAGTGCGTTCTCGGCAGAGCCGAAGAGGCGGAGCAGGAAGGACTGAATGGACGCCTTCGGGGACGCGCTCTGCGCCACGGAGAGGTAATCGCTAATCGTCTTCCACGGGAAGAAGGACTGCTTCAGCTTGCTCGACAGGGAGGTGTTGGGGAGGATGAACCGCGAAAAGACGTCGACCACCTACGCATCATCCAAAATGCCAAATCGCACATCGTTCACCAGCACCTCGCTGTCCCTGTAGATCCCCTCCGCAAGGGCCGCAATGATGTCCTGGCGGAGCAGGATTTGCTTGCCAATGGTCTGAGGATCGTTGCGGATCATCGACAGCACCCAGCGGCTCACACGGTAGCGCGTCTTGGGGTTCTGGATCATCGTCGGCAGATTCCGCACCGCGGAGAAGGGGATCTTCTGATTCACCAGCTGAACGGCCGCCGGACCCACCACGCAAATTGCCCGCAGCAGCGTACTCGCAGTGTTGATGGCATACCAGTTTTCGGAGAGGAGTGCACCCAGCAAATCGTCGCTGTGCTTCCTTACGATCGTGATGCATAGTTCCTTCTTCAGGTCCTCGTTTGCAGCAAAAATAGCCTCTCCGAAGGTCTCGAACAGCGTCTGGAGGCATTGTTGGTCGTAGTTCTACGAAGCATGACTCCAACCCATCCATCGGCTTACTCCGCGAATGTCATCCCAAACGGTGAACAGCTCGACGCAGTGCGGCGATGCTTCCAAGTACTGTTTCATCAAACAGTCATCCGTGGATGGACTCTTCTGGTTCCGCCGCAGGTCAACGCACTCGTCGATAATGGCGCGAAGACCTACCGCTCACTCCGCCAATCGCGCGACTCACCTTCTCTGATCTTGTCCTCATTCCCACTATTGATGTTGTTGATAACCGCTTTGAAATCCATGTTCCAGTGTGAATGAGTGTTGTGGAGAAGGGCAGATTATGTATCCCGCCACGACTGCGAAATAACCGTTGCTGCGCCTCCCGTTATTCAACAAACAGAAGCAATGCACGCCTCTCGCAGCCATACTCTTTGCGTAGTTCAGCGCCTTTCGCGACTTATTCTTCTTTCCTGGAGTCTTGCCATGGAACTGGTAGGACAATTGTCTGAAGGCCTCCTTTGGCGTCAGCAGCTTGCCGTTCTTATCACGGTGCTCCAGCACAAACCCATCTAGCCATTAAACCAAGTTCCCACTCCCACCATCATTCGCTTCATCGCGAATCACGCGATCCGTTCTTCTGCCGTACGCCTCCTCCTCCAGATCTTGCGCGTTCTGACTGCGCAGCATGCTCAAGATGCCTCCCAAGCCCACAGAGATGTTCTGACCCTCCTCTTCTTCCTTCTCTTCTTCCTCTTCTTTCTCTTCTTCCATTTCTTCCTCCTTCTCTTCTTCCTTCACGGGCGTGACAGAAATCGGTTCCTTTTTCGTCTCCTCCTCCTCCTTCTCGCGTTCCTTCATCACCCTCTTGAAATGCTTGCTAAACTCCGAAACAGCGTCAATTTCCGACACTTCAGGCTCCTTCTTCTCCTTCTCCTTCTCCTTCAGCACACGTTCCGCGATCTAGCCCTCACTCTTCACCAAAGCACCCACTTCTTCGGGAGTCTTTCGTCGCTGACCCAAAACCACCCTTCTTGCCCGCATCAGCTGATCTTGCAACAGCACATCATCCACCGTCTCCTCCTTCTTCTCTTCCTCCACATACCCCTTCTTCAGATTCCGATTCTTCACCTCCTCCTTCTCTCTCGCCTTCTCAAAACCCAACCGTTTTTCCTCCGATTTCTGCTCTTCTTCGTTCACCATCTTTTCGCGGCCGCGCTTCTCGTCCTCCTCGTTCAGCTGCAACTCCTCGATCGGGTCCTTCTCGATCTTTCGCGTCTTGCGCACTCGCCTCTTCTTCCGCTTGAATTGCGCCATTTCGTCCGGCGTGTAGTACTCCTCGGCCACCTTCTTCTCCCCTAAGCTCGCCAACACACTGTCCAGCGATTTCTGCGTCTTCTCTTCGCCATTCTGACTTCCCGAAATGGGGACGATTTTTGGATTCGATTCAGTCTGCGACCGCTGCATCGCGTAGGCCTTCAGTTTGGCGCCGTCTTCCTTCGACACGCCCTCGTCCGTCAATACGAATCCCACATCCTTCTTCTTCTTCTCGGCATACTGCGGGAGCAATCGGTCCTCCTCGTCAAAGTCAGAATCAAACTCGTTGTCATCCAAACCCGTGTATCTACACATCAGCATCGCTCCTTGCTCCCACATCGGCATCTTCGACTTCTCGCGAAGCTTGTTGATCTCGCGCTGCTTCTCCTTCCTCACGAGAACGTCGCTCTCCAGCACATCCCCCTCGTCATTCAGCTGGCCCTTCTCGTTGAACATGGGCGCGTCCTACTCCATCACCTTCATAATAATCAATTCTTACGCGAAGAGTCAGCACGACGTCACCCTCACCAATCTCGCCAATGTCGTGAGCCACTTTGATTCCTGCTAGGGATACGTGTGTTCCTCTCCGCTTGCGTTCCTCTTCTTCCTCCTTCTTCTCCTCTTCCTCCTCCATCTCCTCAATTGCCTTCTCCTGCTTTTCTTTGCTTTTGTCCAACTACTCAATCACCAAACAGATATTACTGCATACCCATTCCTTCACGTCCATCGATTTCTCCTCCTCCATCAGCATATCGCCCAAGCCCTTTCCCTTCAGGTTTTGCATCGCAATGCGCTCGCGCTCCTGACGGCTCTTCTCCAACTTCTCCCGGATTTCTTCCTCTCGTCTCTTCTTCTCCATGTCCACAAAGATCACGCCGTCCTCCATGCGCATTCCATCCTCCGTTGAATCCACTTCCAGTGGAGGCAATCCCAGCTTCTTCCGCAGCGCATTCGTTTCCTCCACCGACATAGAGATCTCATCCCCATCCTTCTGCACCTTCACTTCGTGATGATCCTCTTCCAGAGGCGCCAGTCCCAGCTGAGCGCGAATGCGGTTCGTTTCTTCAACGGAGCACGATATCTCGCCTCCAGACTCCGTAACGACGGCTCGCGGGAATGACGCTTCTCTGCTGCGCGAACGGCTTCTTCTGGGCGATTCCGAGCTGGAGCTTCGACTGCGGTGCCGGTGCGATCTCGAGTGGCTTCTGTGGTGCCTTCCCATGCGTTGCGTCAATCGAAAGGTCGAGAAGAAAAAGAATGGGGTTGAGAAGAAACAGGCGCTAAACCGATAACATACAAAGCGAGTGATCGCCGAGTTTCAATTGCCGTAAACACACTAAATTGTTCAGCTGCTGCGGGAGATGGAACTGCATGGAGAACGGAATCAGCACCACCGCGCTCTTCAGCACCTGCATCTTCTTCAGGTTGAAGATCAGGCTGAACAGATTCTGGTAGAGCTTGTCCAACTCCTTGTAGTCTCCCGCATCAGGCTTGTAAATCGGGGGCTACCCATCACAGCGCCTCCTCTCACCCACGTTCGCCAGGATCACAATGCTGTCGTGGTTCCTGTCCTTCAACCCCTCCAGACCCTCCAGCAACAATTCCCGCCTCTTCTCAAAATCGCCCTGTGTGAACGAGAAGGACTATCCGTGATGCGAAACGCGATGCAATACAGGAGGAATGGCTCCTTCTTCCTTGAACAGGTTGCTGGCGTTCCGCTTCGCGCAGAAGATTGCGCGAGCCGAAATGTCGGAGTTCACCATTCCAAAGTCCCCTGCGTGTTACAGCAGATTGTAAAACAAACGGATCATGGAGGGCTGCTGGTGTTCGGCTTCCAACCGCGTGATGAAGGACTGGAAGGCATTCGCGTTGTGAATCGGCCACTTCTCAAACCTATGGTTTTAGCACACATGGAATAGCAAACCCGTAGTGAAAATCCGTCAAAAGACGCTGTCGCTGGAGGTACGGATAATCGCGAGTTAGAATGCTGGCCATCTCGTCACACAGCACGCCAGACCCGCAAAAGAAGTCAAAAAAGAGGATGTTGTTGTGGAGACGACCCGCATTCCGAAGTGCCGTGTAGCACACTATTCTTCATTCCGCGTTATAAATGTTAACACGCCGCAGCCATCGTTTCTTTGAGAGGTGTTTCGGCGGTGAATTCACGATAGCCCCGTTTTGAATCAAAGCCGGCGTCCAAACTCACCGTCACATTGTCCCTCCGAATCAGGAAATACAGCTTCTTTCCGCCGCGCTTCTTGTCCGATACAATCTCCTTTGCGAGACCGTTCAACGGATCCGACTGCATTACAATGTCGTTGATGTCCCGCGGAAAGAACATGTTGTTCTTGATGACCGTCTTTGCGTTACGGAATACAGCAAATCCCACACTGCTCACGTTGATGCTGTCATCCTTTGTAATGTACTTCTCCCAGGGAATGTCCATCAGACTCGTCAGCAGTCCTCTCCGATTGGTGAGCGTAAAACGGCCAATCTGCACCCGGACGCTCTCTATTGATTATTGTTGGATTGTGTTACATGCCTGTAAGTCGAGAGCAACACGCTAGCCTCCAAAACTGTTCATCATTCACTACACACTCAAACCAAGCTCAAATACAATACCCTGCAATTCGACACCACCCGAATAATCGCGGTACACGCACGTTGACTTGGTAGCCACGCCCTGTTTGACCAACTCGTACTGGAGCAGTGATTCCAAGCCTGTGCGTCATATTAGATGATATATGATGCCCACCCGGTATGACTGTCGCCCAACAGTGGAATTCTCGGCGAATGCACTTGGATAGCATTCCCTGTGGATCATCGAGCATCAAGTAGTCATACCTCACTTCTCACGTAAGGAGAGGAAAGAACAAAACGGAGAATGGCAAAAGCGCACTTATGGTTTTCTCATGAATCGATTCTCCTTTGATGTATGAAAAGTGAAATGGAATGAAGAGTAGATCCGGAACAGCATAGAGGAGTTCGTCAGTGAGGCATCCACTCCCAAGAGTCGCGTTCAGGCATTGAAGAAGTTGACATCGATTGTGGAAGGGCTTACGCTTCCGAACGATGCCTTTTCCATACAGACTCAATTCCGTCCTCTCATCGTGTGTTCTTTTGGCCTCCTTTCCAGTAGAACAGCTTCATCCATGCGTTGCGAACGCACCAGGAGGATGTGATTCCGGCCCTATTTGAATTCCTCACCACTCTTCTAAAACGGACGCAACAAGCATTCAACGGTGTTGCTACAGCTGTGACACCTGATCTCCTCAACTATCTGGTCAGTTCACAGTCAGTCCATCGACAGCCCTGTCACATCCTCATCAAGCAGATTCTGCTGAATAACCGGTCCAATTCCAAGTTCATTTTCGACCTCCTCCAGGTCTTGTCCTCCTGCATTCTGTCCCCCGCTGTCATTTCCTGCTGCATTGAGTACCTTTCGATTCTCGGCAGCTACGAGCCTCTCATTCTCGAAGCGATCGTCGATCCCATGCAGAGGGCCATCTCCATTCTGAAGTCTGCTGCATCCGCGAAGCAGCTTATGCAGTTGAACGAGCTGGAGAATTTGTACTTCATGGTGTGATGGATTTCCCGTAGAGTGTTTGCAATCACAAAAAAGCCCGCTCCAAAGAAATCCTCGTTTGTACCTGTCGTTTTGTGTCTAACCATCCTGTGCGCACTCGTTTCCATCGTGTTGATTGCAATCGTTACAGTATCGAGTATTCCTCATGGTTAGCCCTTCTTCCCTAAACGCGACGTCTCACTTCCGGTAAAGAGGCCAGCACGGCCGAATTACGATTTGGAGCCAGAGCCACAGCATCAATCCATACTCGTTCAAGACGAAAACGACTGGGTGATTGTGGACAACACGCCGCCACAAGAGCCAGCGACGGAGTCAGAATCGATGCTTGAGCTGTCGGTGAATGAGGATGAGGACAGTGAGAGGAGCGTGATCGTTGGTGTTGTGCTGGTGATCATGATCGGTTACGCGATATGTATGTGTGCACAGAGGGTCTGATGAGTAGATTTGATTCTGTTCAACTCCAGGTGGGGTAATGGAAGCCCTGACCTCTTCGCAGACGTTCCCAGCATTCATGCTGTTGGCGATGACTCTCTTCTTGGAATGAAGTGATTGCGTTGTTACTCTTGTATATTGCACCCAATTCAATTCTTCTGTTTGTTTCTACACGTATGAGGTCCATAAACACAACGAATTGTGTCGTATCTCAATAGGGGCAGTTTGCAACACAAATGACCCAGTCGTTTTGGAGCCCATTCCTCAAGATTATTCGTCATCGGAAGAAGCCATGTCCACAATAAAGAGAAAACCCTCTTTGAAGATTATTATTCTCGGAGATAGCAGGTGAGGGGACACAAAAGAAGTCTTATCTCGTAGTGTTGGCAAGTCGTGTATCATTCAGCAGTACATTTTCCAAAAGTTCTCGGACAAGTACAAGTCGACGATTGGCTCGGACTTTTTCACTCACGACACGGTCATTAACGATGTTCCCTACTCTCTGCAGGTTTGAATTCATTCCCTTGCAATCACGTGTAGGTCTGGGATACCGCCGGTCAGGAGCGTTTCCAGAGCCTGGGCTCCGCCTTCTACAGAGGTACGGACGGATGCATCTTGGCGTTTGATCTCACGAATGCTAAAGCCGTGTTTTGTGGCTCTTCTCACTCCTAGTCCTTCAAGAGTCTGGAGAAGTGGCAGGACGAATTCCTCGTTGCGGCCGCTCCTTCCGATCCCCTCAACTTCCCCTTCGTGATCATGGGCAACAAGAGCGATCTGCCGGACAGCGAGCGCAAGGTGACCAAGGAAGATGTCGAGGAGTGGTCCAAGTCCCGCCGCGTGACTGTATGCGTCGAACGGTGTGCTCGTGATGCCTAGGGAATGCACTACTTCGAGACGAGTGCGAAATTGGGAACGAACATCGAGGAGGCCTTTGTCGATCTCCTAAAGCAGGCGATTGCCCAGAAGGGAGAGGAGGAGGAGTGAGAGATGGTTGCTGGGAGTGAGGCGTAGGTACGTCCCTGATGTGATTGATCTTGATGCTGTGAAACCTGCCACGCCCAAGAAGTGTGATTGCTAAGCTTCGTTATGTTTCTGCCGTTTGTGTTGTGTGTTTGTTGGTAAGAGAGATGTGTGGAAGAAAGAGGAGAGAGAAAGAATCGGAGGTCGGGAATTGTGTCTTCTTCTGATAGATATGGCATAAAGTGAGGAGAGCTTTCTCCTTCTGAGAGATACAGCATAAGAGCGGAAGTGATGTCTAGGAATGAGGGAGAAGAGGAAGAAGAACTCCTCGCATGAATGGCTTTCTTCTCTGAGAAAGCATCGTCTATGTTAAGAGTAACAGTAGTGAGAGAGGGTATGTCTGTTTGTGAGGATAGAGTGAGAAGAAGACTCTCCAGAATGATGTAGCGAGGATACGTGAATGAACTACTGTATTTAGTAGAGGTGAGTGTTGTGAGTTTGGGCAAGTCTATTCATCAGTTCATCTCATCATCACTACTTCGCATGATCAGTTTACTAGAGGAACTATTCTCGAAGAAATGCAATGCTCCATTACCAAGCCGAATGGACGTCAATGCAGGCAAGTCTAGTCATCATTCCCTCTTCAAGCCATTCACTATCAAATATCACACGAATACAATCATGGAATGCATAATTGCCAAACAGAAGCGATTTCAGACTGGGCAAGTCTACTCATCATTTCATTCTTTCAGAATCACTCTTCAATTCCAATGAACGAGCAAAGAAAAAACAGCTACTATCTTCATTCATTTCTCCCATTTCAATCACTTCCAAAGAAGGCACATTCTTAATCTCACATATACCATAATCATAGAAGGATTTACAACCCATCTTCAATTCTCTCACTCTCTCACAATTCTTCAAATGGAAAAGACATGTTGGATCATAACCAAACCAGTCCTTCTGCTTCCTGAAGCACTTCTTTCCAATCACCACTCTCTCCAATCGATTCATTCCAATCAACTTCACTTCTTTCACATTCTCAAAACAACCATCTCCCACTTGAAGCAGTCTTAAGTTGGGAAGGAAGGACAAATCGAATACACTCCATTCTTTTCCATTACAACTATTGTCTTGTACGATCAATTCTACAATGTGATTGTGAAGGAACTGATTCTCTTCACTCAGTATTCCTTTCTTGTTCAAGTGTTCATCGTTTACCCATTCCCCGTCAAACACTGCTTTGCCGTTTCGATCGTAGTGAATGCCTCTTCCCCAGCGCTTTCCTTCACACCACTCACCCTTATACTCGATCACTCCAATGTCCGAGTAGTACCGAGTGCCATAGCACACATTCACTTCACCCATTCGGAATCCCTCATACACCATTCTGTTCTCACTGTCATACACTACTCCCCAACCATACGATTCGCTTTGAAGCACATCGCCCTCCCATCTCTCTCCATCATCGCTCAAATCCAACACCTGATTGTGCTCAATTCCACTCACCTCCTCCCCATTCACTCGCAGCAGCTTGTGGGACGCAGTATCGACTGCAATCACTCCATTCAAACACAATTCCACTACAATAGAATGGGCTATCTCAATCAGCCCTTCATGATACCAGCATAATCCATTCTTACACAGCACCAGATGAGAATCCTTCACATCCTTCTTCAGCATCCCTTCATAGTTCTCTTGCTGCCTCAGAATCTTCACCAATAGACTCGATACTGTATTCTCTCCTTCACACTCCTTCACAAATGGATGCTACTCATCATTCCCAATCACAACACACTCACATTCATCAACTCATTCACACTCCATCTTTGATTCCTCTTCTCAAAACACTTCTTCAGGAAGTCAGCCAATTCTTCTGATTCGATATCGCGTTTATAATAGGGCAACTTAAACTCTCCTTTCTTTGTGGGTAGATAGTTGTTTCCAAACCCATCGTACGGCGGTATTCCCAACATTTCAATCAAGGTAATCCCAAATGACCACACATCACTCTTCATATCATAATCTCCATAAAACACTTCAGGAGCAAAACTGCGAACTCCATCACATTTCATTTCCTTAAGGGAATAGCATTTTGATTGGGTTGTCAGTCCATAGGTACCCAGTTTCAACACACCATCTTTAGTCAGGAACAGATTCACTGGTCTCACGTCCTATTCACTCATCACCACTTCAGAGAGCCTACACCATGCATAATGCCTCTCTCATGAAGATATTGCAGTCCCAATAAACAACCACGAGCGATCTCACGCAATTGCTCCTCTGTCACGTAATCCCTGTGCTTCAAGAGTTGTGAGAGAGAGTAGCACTCACAATTCTCCATTACAATCTATTCTGTCAACTCTGGAAGGAATCACTACCCACAACTCGTCATCCTTCTTCACAGCATCTATATAACTCACCAAATGTTCATTTCTGCATTCCTTCAATTGGGGAAAGCATGATTCGATTCCTTTCACATCCAATCCATTCTTCACTCTTGCCATCAATACAATCTCATTTGTATTCCGATTTCGTGCTTTGTACTCGTCAAAGAACTCTCTACGCCTAATTGTGCTGATTCTTCATAATACCCTTCATTCTGCTTTTCCAACAACTCATAATCACCTACGTTAACCATATCGCTCATTAGGAGTCCACTTGAAACTGCATTCTGATCCTCCAACCCACAACTCCGCTTTGTCAGCAAACAACAATAGCAAGTTTCCTATCATTCGTCACCAAAACCAACACAACAGAACAAGCCCTCCTTCATTCAAATCCTTGGGCTTCCCCACCCCTCCCATTCTCTCAAAGAAAGAAACATGCCCAGTAACCAATACATTCACTTCTCTCATTTCATAGTTCCGAGTGAACCTAGCACTTCTGTGGAGTATCGTTGTGGTGGTAAGCTAATTCGCGTTCTGTGCTGAGTATAGACTGCGGAAAAGTGGTAGAGATTAAGCCTCACGAGCCCATCCGTTGCAGAGAGTGTGGTTACCGAATTGTGTACAAGACTCGTACTAAGAGATGTACTTCCTTCTAACTCCAGCTAACAATATAGGCATTCAGTATGAAGCGAATTAGTAATTCTGTTGTTCTTTAGAAGCGTTGTTTGTTGTTGAGGTTGCGTTTCCATTTCCGTTACTACAGATGTGCTCCTACAACCATCATAATCTTATTGAAGGTCCCCTTTAATCCGAATTAGCACTTCATCCACAATCCTCTCCCCTTCTCTCACAATTGAAACACAACAACTCACACATCCTTTCACTACATGTTCAACCTGCAATCTCCTCTCCTTTCCCTTCTGCCCCCAATTCATTATCTGTCCCAATTCCTTCTGCAGCTCATTTTTCACTCATTATGAACTGTTTGCATTTCATTCTCCACTCACACATAGCCACAACCCAACTGGAGCAGGGAGTCAACTACAAGTGTGGAGGCAATTGTCACTCCGTCTCTCTGACTTGTAGAGTGCGGAAAGATCGTAACTCTTCGTGCTGACCAAACTGTGATTTGCCCGTACTGCGGATATCGCGTCGTTTTCAAACTCCCGACAAAGAAGCGTTTTCACGTTCATTTGTATTTCTCATTCCTAGCGATGCAGTACGAAGCCATTTAGTCATCATTGTATCAAAGAAACAGTGTTTGTTACATACCAACCGTAGGCGGTCGCACAGAGGCTTTGGAGTGCGGTTCCACATTCTCTGGAGTCGCTACTGCTGAATGCGTCTGCCTCGTTTCATTCTTGGGAGGCAATGAGGAGGGAAGAGGAGGTGGTGTCTTCTTCTTCTTCGTCAGTGCAGCTGGCAGAGGTGGAGGCACCGTTCGCCTTTCCACCATCTCCACTTCCTTCTTCTTCTCCACTTCCTTCTTCTCAACCTCCTTCTTCACCTCCACTTCCTTCTTCACCTCCACTTCCTTCTTCACCAACTCCCTCTTCTTGTGACAAGAACAGCAACAGCAACACAACAACCTCACAAGCACCACCACAATCACCACCACTACAACAACAAGCGGCCAACTCACACTCTTCTTCTCCTCCATCGTGTACACCATCGCCACACGCGTCTCCGCCACGAACTCCCCGTCGACCACCCTCACCACCAGCGTATCATTCAATCGGTACACCGCCCGGTAGGCGAGCGTCTGCAGAGAATCGTTGATCGCCCGCAGGGACCCGCGCGCCACCAGCTTGTTGTCCTCCATGCCCTCGCCGTAGTTTCCTTCCAACCACTCCAGACCGGAGTGGGTGTGGTTGTGCGGCGCCAAGGCGATGGAGAAGAAGCCCGTGGTGGTGGTGATGGAGAGAGTGCACACCGCCGTGTTGAAGTCGTCGTCGAAGACGGAGATGGGAACAGGCGTGGAGGCATACACGAAGAAGGGAAGAGAGGAAACGGCGGCAATGCTGGAAGTGAGTGGGGAATGAAACGCCTACCGCGGGGGAGAGTTCACATTGAGGATGACGAGAGTGAGATGGAACAGAGGCGAAGACAGACCCTTGTGAACCACTGTACATGCGAAGCCTTCATCTTCATGACCGATCGGATTACCGTCCGCGTCGACTTTGGGCGAAGTGAAATAAAACGCTTCCGCGCTGTACACCAGCAGAGAGGAGTTGCCAGAAAGAAGACCATGTGAAGGCAGTGTCACGAGGTCCACAAACACATCGTCGAGACGCAAATCAATCTCCGATGTTATGCCCTCCTCCACCTCGAAGGTGGTCTGTGCAAGGGAGAGAGTGTTGGTGACGTGGAATCGGAGATTGGCGGGAGCAGATTTCCCGCCATGCGAATCTCCCACCAAGTACTCGATGACGCAATCATCTTCGCTTCCTCCAGCGCCGCCCACGTACTCCATGTCAAACGCGAAGTCGTACAAGAGATCGTTGTGGAGGGGCGTGAGAAGACGGCAATTGGGACTAATCTGGACAAAACGGGTGTAATTCTTGTCCCCATCGTGATCGACCACGTCAATCACGACGTGCTTGATTTCGGTTGTGCTGAGTGTGTAGTTGTGGTCCGCGACGATGGGATCGCTGTTC
Organism: Blastocystis sp. subtype 1; assembly: GCA_027406405.1. NCBI lineage: Eukaryota > Bigyra > Opalinata > Blastocystidae > Blastocystis > Blastocystis sp. subtype 1. Next base: position 105,602 of record JANPWL010000044.1, read on the forward strand.
ACCCAATCGACGATGATGGACACGGATTTGGGAGAGAGGGTTCCGTAGCTGTTCTGAAGAGAAAAGACCAGTGTCGCGTAGATATCCGAGCCGAACTCCCCGGGATTGGGCAGGAAGAAGAAGGTGGAATTGAGAATCACCAATCCCGTGGGAGGGAGCGAAACGATGGGACTCATGGCGGAAGAGTACAGCGTGCCCTTCTGCGGAAGGGACATCAGCCGCATTTCGGAGGAATAGCCCTCGAACAGATTGGAATGGGAATCGACGTTGAAATCGTACAGCGGGATGGACAGAGGCGACATCCGATTCATAGGAATGTGAATACTCTATATATCAGCTCAGAAAGGAAGGACAACGGTAATGCGAATGGAGGGAAGAGAAGGAGGAACAGAGCATGCCGTATTGTGGAGAATCTGCGACGAAGGAAGGGCATGATCGTAGAAGGCCACAGCGTACACCTCGCCTCCCCAGCACGGCGGAGCAAAGCGCAGCGAGCGCAGTCTGGACCCGTAGAACTTCGCGGAGGCGTTCCAGCTAGCGAACTGAACCGGGTTCCGCTGGTCACTGCCATACTGCGTTCCATTCACATACCCCTATTCCTAACTTCATTCGACAGGATACGCACCTTGTAGAGCGTGCGGTCACTGCGGAATTCAGCCGTAATCACCACATGAACGTACTTCGAGCCGGAGCGGAAATCGATGAATTCATGCGACTGAATCGTCTCTTCCTTCTCCTTCACAAACAAATGTCCCTTGTCCCCCAGCAAAAGCACCGTGAACACGGTATGCTCCTGTTCCTCTGCATCCTCGGGATCAATGGCAAACGGCATGCTTATGACATAGTTTCCGGGATAGTTCTGCATCCAAAACTCGATACTAAGCTCTCGCGTCTCCATAATGCGGTTCTTGAGATTCTGGAAGGTCCCCTCACTCTCAAACGAGCGAAGCACTTTCATGAATTCGCTCTTGTACCCGTTGCGGTCGAGACAGCGAAGGGAATCCTTCTTGACGAGATTTCCAAAGGAAAGACCGTGAACATCATTGTAGGGGGCGAACACGCCGCTGTTGCACTCGTTCTGCGTGAAGCGGTACTCGAAGAGAAGATGAGTCTGATTCCGGTCGGCGTACCGCAGGGCCGCAACCACCGGAACAATGAGTAGAGCCCAAAACCCTATCATTGCATCGATTTGATATGGCTTTGTCTTTGAAAAGCCGCCCCGAAACTGATTGGAGCGTTTCCATGTGACTCCAACAAACAGCAAACTAGTCCTGGTTGCCAATCTCCTTTCCTCTGCAGAAGGCGGAGAACACCGCTCCCATCACGCTGCCCCGGAAGCCCTTGTCCTCCAGATACTCCACGCCCGTGATCGTCGTGCCACCGGGCGAGCAAACCTGGTCCTTCAGCTCCGCTGAGTGTAACAAAGAGAATAAAGAACCCACCCGGATGCTTGTGCGTGGAAATCACCATCTCCGCAGCGCCGCGGACCGTGTAGGCGGACAGGTTCAGCGCGAGGTCGCGCGGCAGGCCGGACTTGACGCCGCCGTCGGCCAGCGCCTCGATCAGCATGTAGATGAAGGCGGGACCGCTTCCCGCCAAAGCAACCACGGCTATGCATCACGGACGAAACAGAGGGGAACCATCCATGTAGTACTCGGGGATCTGGAGCACCTCACCCAGATTGCAGAACATTTCCTTCATCAGGACGTTCGTGTCCTCATTCGTGTTCGGGCCCAGCGTGTAGCAGCAAATGCCCTTCAGAACGCTGCAGGGCGTGTTCGGAAGGAGACGCACAATGCCGCATCCGTTCGGGCGGATCTAACGGTGAAGAGCGGCAATGGAGTCCACTTTGTCGCTGATCTGCTTGATGGTGATGCCGCAGGCGATGGAAATGAAGAGCTTGGCGGGGGTAAACGACTCCGCGTCGCTCAGGGGCTGTTCTAGCAGCGTGAGCAGAATATCCGGCTATAAATCAGCGCAACCGGCTCGCAACGCACCTTCACGGCCAGCACAATAATATCGCAGGCATCCACCAGGAGATTGGATGCTGTTGTTGACGATGATGCCAACCTTTGTGAAATAGTTCATGCGCGCCTCGCTGATGTCGAACACATGCACGTGATCCTTCGAGAAGGTGTTCGTCTTCAAGAAGCCCGAGATCATCGCTAGAGCGTCAGATCGCTCTCCCGCTCCCACTGGTGGCCATCACACCGCCCCCGATAAAGCCGACATGCTGCGATCCAATCATGACAGGAAGAATGTGATGCAACAAACACTCCGTGGCTAACACTAAATGATTGCGGATAGAAACGAAGATGCAGGAAAGAATTAGTTTTTAGGCTTCTTCTCCTTGCGAGACACAAGGGAGTAAGCGTAAGAACCGTAAACACGAGCCATGCCATCTCTCCAGTAATCATCGAATGTTCTATATTCACGGTTGGGCAGGTTCAGACCGGACAGCCACATATTCCAGAAAGCTATATGTCACATCCCACACCCACAACCCACTTCCCTGGATCCAAGCAGTCCACTGTCTCCAGTAGGCATTCACGAAGCGTCCCTGCATGAAGGAAAGCGGCGTCAGCACGAAGAGAGAAATCAGGTAGGACTGAGGCAGATCCTTCACCACCTTCGTCTTCCAGTTCTTGAGATTTCCATCTCTCCAGAACATCACCGACAGGAACGTGATTGACTGCGTGATAGGGAACAGCAGGTTCGTCGTCATCACGCGACGCAGCACATCATTCGTACGGGTAGTAGGGAACAACCTCGCAGCAGCGGTGTTCGCGAAGTGGTTACCAAGACCAGAGAAGGTGAAACCAGCGGTGAAGAAAGCAAAAGCACGACGTGCCTCCCTAATCATCACCACCAGCTCCGATTCCTACAGCTTCTCTCTCTTCAGGGCAATCTTCTGGCACAGCAGATCTCCACAACCCATGTACGTACCGACAGTCAGCATCGTCTTCAACACAGGTCTCAGACGACTGTACACATTACTAGCAGCAAGAGACATTTGTCAATCTACAACTCCAAGCGGAGTAAATAGAATAAATAATGAATGACAGGAACGGTGGAAGGCGGTTTCTCCGTTTCGGGGAGTTTTGGATTTCGCCTCCTCCTCACCCTCACTTGGCGCCACCTGCCATCATGCCTATCTTTCTGTTTAGACCGAGTATGTTGATTTGATGACCCACTCGCCTGGTCGCTGTTTCTTCTGTCGTAAATAGAACAGAATGAAACTCCCTTCTAGAAAACACTTCCTATTTCTGTTCAGGGCTCGTCCACACCGCCCCAATGTCGAAGAATGCATCGCTGAGCGGAACCGCCATCGATTTCTCCCTGATCCGATCCGCTATCAAGGATGATCTGGTGTCGCTTCTCCAAGAAGTGTTTTGCTTGCATGGAACGTGATGGCATAGATCGAAGGACCCAAATGCGTTGTTTTGGACATGTCGCTCAGCAAGAGCATCAACACTGTGTTGGAGGGCCCCTCCATTTTCAAGGTGGGTGTGAGCAGAAGCCGTTTTCATCCTAGGAGAATCAAGTCGTCACCTTCATCAAGCTCACAGGAGAACCCGTCGTTACGGAAGCGCGATCCATCGTTTTTATATGCAAGACCGACAAGGACCCGCTGGATAAGGTCATTCAGGTAATGACGGCTCTTCGGAAGGAACGGAACGACTACTCCTTCCATCTCTTCTTTGTACCGAGAGAAACGCAGAGAGCGGTGCAGTACCTCCGGGACCACAAGGTGTACGAGTTCTTGAGTCTTCGCGAGTTGCACCTGGATATGGTTCCTATCGACAACGACATCCTGAGCATGGAGCTGGAGGACTCCTTTGGCGAGTTGTATTGCGACAAGGATGGGACCTGTCTCAAAACCCTTGCCGACACCCTCCTCGAGCTGCAAATCATCTACGGTCCCTTCAAGACCATCGACACCATCGGCAATTACAGCGAAACGGTGATGCGCATCATGCAGGCCAAGAAACCCTCCCAGTTCTTCACAAAGGAATGGATGGATGGTGCCATTCATGGAATAGGGTTGCAGGTCCTCCATTCAGAATCTTGTCATTGTGGACCGTGCCATTGACCTTGCCAGTGTATTCGTCACCCCTCTGACCTACGAAGCCCTGATACACGAGGTTTCTCTTGTGCTTGTGGCTGACTGTCTAGTTCATCACCATCAACGCGGGATCGATTTCGATCGACGGCGGAATTGTCGGAAAGACGGAGGGCGTTCCCGCCATCATCCCGATGAACAGCAACGACATGCTGTTCTGCGAGATTGCGGATTACAACATCTCCGTCATTCCCAAGTTCCTGAAGGAGAAGTCGCACGAGGTGCAGGGTACATCCAAACGAACCCAGTGAGTTGTAGCGATGTACAACTCCAGACCGAAGGACAGCCAATGCAGTATCAGCGAGCTGTCGAGCTTTGTGAAGAAGGTGGGAACGATCCAGGAGCTCGTGGACAGTGTGCAGACGCATCTGGGAGTGGGGCATTGAGGGGAGCGTAAATGGGCAGATTGCGAATCTCGTGACGACCCAGACGAACGGTGCGGAGTTTGGCGCGCGATGGCAGCGTGACCGCGAGCTGGTGGAGGGAGAGAACATCCTTCCCGCCATCCGAGACATGCTGAACGAAGAAGTGCGTCGTCGTGTTAGTCTAACACGAAGATTGAACTCGAAGCCATCCTTCACTTCCTGATCCTGTACTCCATTGTGAACAGCGGGTTGAAGAAGAAGGACTTCGATGCCGTTCGGCAGGATCTGCTGGTGGTACGCAGCGCATCGCGCCATTCACCGTAGCAATTCGGATTCCATTATCTCCCGCTCCTGTCAGCGCTGGAGCGTTCCGGTCTCTTGGTGCAGCGCAATTCCACCTCCAACTACTCTTCCATCAAATCCAAGCTGCGTCTGGTTCGCGACGACATCAACGGAACGGAGCCCTCCGACGTCAAGTAGGCTTGTTGCAGCCCTTTTACCGTCCTAGCTACGTCACCTCGGGATACGCGCCCATTTCCGCTCGTGTCCTGCAGGCGTTGCTGTTTAACACCGCGCCGATGACGGAGGTGACGAAGCTGATCGGCGCCTCCTATTCCCACCGCGAGCAGGAGGTGGAGATGGTGGAGTCCGAGAAGCGCGTGGTGGTGATCGTGTTTGTGGGAGGCCTAACCTACCTGGAGGTGTCTGCGATCCGTTTGCTGCAGCGGATGAATCCCGCCTTGCAGATCCTGTTCCTCACCACCAACATGGTGAAGGAGAAGAGCGTGATGGAGGGACTTCTGCGGCGGAGTCAGCTGCAGGATTGACTGTTTTCCTTGTTGTCTGTTTGTTGGATTCCCGCGGTTCTTGTGTTGGGAGGCAAGGAGACACAAGAAAGGTTTGTTTCTGTCCGGAACTACGATGAGTGATCAAGAAATCAGAAAGGAAGAAGAAATGGAGGAGGAACAGGAGGAAAAGGAGATCTCCACTTCGGAAGGTGGGAATACTGTGTGTGAAGTGATGTATAGAGGAGAGCGAATCGAGTGGTACCTGAAAGTCGAGATTTGCTGACCAATAGAAGAAGACTCGGCCTCTGATGCTTCTGACACTTCTGACGCTGAAGATGCTGAATCCAACCTTGTGGGACACGAGAGCAGTGACGAGCAAGTGCTCCTGGTTGGAAGGCGTGATGGATAGGAGGATTTCATTCCGGTGAAGAAGACCAAGGAGCAGGAGAAGAGAGAGAAGCAGCGCAAGTCGCGCGAGGTGAAGGAGGCGAGAAAGTTGGCGGAGAAGAAGCGACTGGAAGAGCGGAGGAAGCGGTCGGAAGAGCTCAAGCTCAACAAGAAGAAGAACGAAGAGAAGCACCAGGAAGTGCTGAAGATTCTGAATGCTCTTGACCTGAAGCGCTCAATGTTCTAAATCATGGGAGTCGTTTAGTTATAGTGTGATCCGCGGAGTTCCCTACGAGGCGACGGAAGAGAGTGTGAAGGAGGCATTCTCCTCCATTGCTCCCGTTTCCACCGTCTTTTTAGTGCGCAACAACAATGGCAAGATCGAGGGTTACGGGTAGTTTCTCCTCACCGTGATGATGCGTAGCGCTGTGGAATTCGAATCGGCGGAGACGGTTCCTGTCGCCCTCGAGCTCAAGTCGCTGGCGTGCTTCGACCGCTTCATCACCATCAACGAGCTGAAGGACATCAAACTGCTGGACCGGTACGCGCGGCGCTTGGAGAAGAAGCAGAAGAAGTGCCACGAGAAGAGGGAGGAGAAGAGAAAGGAGAAGGAGCAGAAGAAGAAGGAGCGGCTGGATAAGAGGAGAGCCAAGCGGCTGGCGTGGGAGCAGAAGCAGAAGGAGAAGAGTGAGAAGAAGGAAGGTGAGAAGAAGGAGGATGCTGCCAGTGGTGCCAGTGGTGTTGGCAGTGCCAGTGGTGTGAGAGGAAGAGGAAGAGGAAGGGGTGGCTTCAGAGGTGGAAGAGGAGGAAGCGAAGGAGGAAGAGGAGGAAGAGGTGGTAGAGGAGGCAGAGGTGGCAGAGGAGGAAGTGAGAGCGGAAGAGGCGGAAGTGAGAGAGGAAGAGGCGGCTTCAGAGGTGGCAGAGGCGGTGATCGAGGTGCCAGCAGAGGCGGCTTCAGAGGCGGAAGAGGCGGCAACAGAGGAGGAAGGTACTTTAGCAACGAGGAAAAGAAATCGGAGTGAGGTGTTTGTAACAAACAACCCAGCACACATCCTCTTCTCGCACGTTCACCACCACACACTCACGATGCAGATACTTCATACACTACTCCTCATTCCTCACACCTCCCTTTACTTTCATCCAAATCGCAGAGTTCTGAAACGTACTCTCCGAACCAATCAGAATCAGCTTCTTCTTCGCGCGCGTGAACGCCACGTTGATCCGTCTCCAGTCCTTCAACAACACTCCAATCTACTCCTCACTCTCTCTTCCTTCTCCCACGTTCTGCTCCACATTGCTTCGCACCAATGATATGATGATGCAATCCTTATCTCTGCCCTGGAAACGGTCCACCGTCGACACCTCCAGAAAGCAGCTGTCCCGTTGCCTTCCGTGGGGCTTGTGCCTACTGTCAAACCTTCATTTCTCTCCTACAGTTTGCAGTACTTCCACAGACAGGTCGACAAGCAGGCCACCTGCGCGGAATACGGCGAAATCACGCCTATATCCGCGCACTCCATTCCTCCTGCCACCATCTGTGTCACCAAATTCTCCACGATTTTCGCCTCAAATGGGTTCTGATGACTGCTCGACACAGCAGAAGGAATCTCATGGTTCTTCTCGCCCCAGCACGAATCAGTGTTCACAAACACCACATAGTGTTGTGGCAGGAGGGTTGTGGCCACCCAGTTTGGAATGGACGGCGGAAGGGAGAGAGTCAGCACCGCGGAATCCAGTTGTGTGCTGGCGGAAGACAAACAGTGGTTGTAGATAAGATGATTCGTCAGCGCCATAATGCCCTTGTTCATTCGGTACTGGATGCAAAGACGTGCCGCGCACTCCGGAAACGCCTTCTCCAGCCGGGACAGCAGCGACTCGCTCAGACCGTCGTCGATCAAGTTGTTGCTTTGCACGAGAGGCGGAAGCTGCATCGAGTCGCCCACCAACAGCGTCTTGTGGCTGAGGAGCATCACTTGCAGCGTGGATGGCTCGGTGATTTGCCCGGCTTCGTCGATGATGCACCGATCGAACACCACTCCGCGTGGAAACTGTGCGACACTGGTATAGACCGTGGCGCCGACGATGAGCGAATCGTTCATGATGGAGACATACTCGTCAAATGAGCCAGACCAGCGCTGGGAGAGGTGAAACTGTCGCACGGAGGGATGGAGACGCGAATAGTCGCCGATTCGGAGAGTGGGCAAGTCTGCGAGTGAAGGGATGACGACAACCCAACGGTAGGGCAGGAGTTTGATGAGGACGTTGTCGATGGCCGTGTGAGTGTGTGAGGAGAGGAGAACGCGCTGGTTCTTCAGGACGGAGATGAGAACGATGATGGTGATGATGGTGGTTTTGCCCGTTCCCGGAAGGCCCTGCACGATCGCCACGTCCTCGCTGTTGAAGCAGTGCAGGATGGCCGCCGTCTGGTCCGCGTTGCATCGCGACACCAACGCTCTCACCGCTCTCAGCAGGGAACTGTGCGTGTTGGGACAGTCGTTCAGCAACGCCTCCATCGAGCGATAGTGACACGCCATGCGCGGCGGCTTCCCTTCGATGAGGATCTCTCTCAGGCGTTTCAGCGCCGGATAAGTCATTTGTGTGTTGTTCTGGTTCAAATCGACTCCGCGTTGTGAAAAGAAGGTGTCCTGCGAAGGCGCTGTGGAGGCGGAGGCCTGGATGTGGGCCGCAAAGGTGGCCAGGTTGTTCACGGCAATCAAACTGGTGTCAATGCTCTTGTACTTATCGATTCGGAAGAATTGGTGCAAAGGCGAGTGGTGGTAAGGCAGAGTGAAGGAGGAGGAGGAAACAAACAACCACACGCGCGGGTCGGACGACACGGCGTCAGACAGCGACGGCAGCTCCGCCTGCGACTGGAACGAGGGAAGGTTGTCGCCTGTCAGCACGGCGGTGACTGTGGCATAACCGATCGCCCAGCGCCCGTCGCGTGTGGAGATAATCACCGAATCGCTCTCTGCAAAGGCGGTGAGAAGACGTGCCCGCAGCGCTGCCTGCTCCGGCGAAGGCGTGGACGGAATCAGCTCGAAGCAGCAGAACGAACCGCGGAAGCCGCAACAGGGAACGCACACATCCGAAAAGGTGTGGCGGTGGTGGGATTTGAAGCGAGAACAGTCCTCTGTGAAGAGGAGTTTCGCTTGCAGGGCCGTTTCGCCGTCGTTCTGGCGTTTCATTGAAGACATGCGCCAGAAACAGTCGTGGTTTTGGCGCGAAGCGACCGCGCGTTCGATTTGAATCAGCGAAAACTACCCATGAAAAAGGAGAAACAGAGAAACCCATCGCGTGAAGTACTGAAGAGACGACTCGGCAATTTCCTCGCTCACTCGCTGAATCACCGGATTGGACACGGGCTCGATTCCGTCTTCGGAGGCGGAGCGGGGCATTCGCGACAGCAGCGCGCAGAAGGAAAGTGTGGGACACTTCTCACAGTAGAAGGAGTTGCTGCAGACTGCAGGCAGAATGGGCGTTTCAAACTACACGTTGAAACTCCCTTCTTTTCCCACCAAATCCTCAATCTCGCATTCTTTGTTCTCCAACTGCTGTATCTGCTTCTTCACACGTCGCTTCTCCTTCTCTGCGTAGCTCGCCAGCAGGTTGCGTCGAATCAACATCGAGCGACAATGGTCTGTCTTCATCGGCTTCTCTCGGATCTGAAGCGCCGACGCGGTAGAGAGATGATGCGTCACCGCGTCGGCTTTCTTCTTCACCGCCAGAAGAAGCTGGGAAATGTAGGGGCCTCGCTTTCCCGCGGTTAATTCGTTCTTGATTTCTTCGTAGCACTCGTCTTCCCTTCTCTCGGGCAAAGCGAGGGAATCACTTTTCAGGTAAATCAAGCAACCACTGAACGTGCCGTTGTGAATCAGAGGAAACTCCATCTCTTCGTTAAACTGGGCAAGAATCACGGAATACAGCAGCAGCTGAACTGTATGCGAAATCGGGTCTTCGCTTCCGGTTTTGATTTCCACGGGGATCTTCCGTTTCTGCCCATTCCACTGAACATCGCACACCGTGTCCAACACGCCCTTCAGACCCCACTCCGGACACCATAGCGTTTCCTCCGTCGCCTCGATCGCTTCGATCGACACTTCCTTCTGATCGAATCGCAATTGCACACCACTGTCGTTTTGGTGCGAAATGGATTGGAAGCACAAGTAAAACCACTGGATGATGCCTGGAATGCTGGCGTGAAGGCCCTCGTACACCTCGCGAATGTCGATGGAATTCGCGTAAAAGGGCTCGATGTTGTCCTTCAGCAAGCCAAGTATCTTCGTGTGGAGGGTCTGCACGAGACGCGCGGTGCGGGCCTGAGGAGAGGAGGTGACGATCTCCCTTTGATGGATGAGCGACGAAGCATACTACGCTAAACACACTCGGACGAGCCTACCTCGAATAGGTCGTGGCGGATCCGTCCAAACAGAGAGTACTTGGATTCTTGGTACGATCGGATGAAGTTGGAAAGGAGGGACCTCCGAAGGCAGCAGTAGGAGGACGCGATGCTCGTTGCCGTGAACAGTACGTCCGGAAACACGATCAAGTAGTTGTCGTTCTTGTTGGACACGCACGCATGATTTGGACGGGTAGAGGGAGTGAATAGCACCACGTTCACGCGATCGTCCGACTGGACCATCGTGGTTTTCCACTCATCCTGGAGAACCACTTCAAACTCCTCGTTTTCCTCTGCTTTCACCACAGCCGTGTCCAGGTACGCCTTCTGGCCCGGAATGAAAACGGCCAAGCGAAGCACAACGTCATAGTCGTTCGGTTCCTCGGAATGCACTCTCCGATAGACTTCCTTCACTTTCCCGTAAACCATTGTGGGTCTTCGGGGAAGAGTGGGAGTGAGGCAGATCCTCTTCGTCTCGCTCGTTTCCTCCATTCTATGACATCACAGGATTGTATAGTATCAACGCGTCCTTCTCCATGGCATCAATGGCACTGAAGTCGATTCCGTCAAACAAATCATCCATGTTGCATCCAACGGAAGGGAGAATGCAAATGAAGCGAAGAGAGTCCGAGTGGAAGAAGAATGTGAAATGCGTCTCCAACTCCTTTCAAACAAACACACAACAACCATTCCACCTGCACTCAGTACTCCGAATCGTCGTCGTAGTACTCTACACCTTAAGTCTGATAATCTCTCCCACCGTCCGTGTATCTCCCACTCCGACCCTTCTCCTTGATGTTCGACAGGTTCATCTCGTCATCCTCGTCGTCACCCACCAAGAAATCACGGTCCATTTCCTTGTCCTTCACCGCGTGATTGCGCGTGCCTCTTCTTCTCGACTTGGCTCCGCTCTATTCCACTCACTTCGCACAGCGCATTCGTACCTTCATCGGCGGGTTCATCACGTAATTCAGCTCATTCGTCTCCTTCTCCTGGACGGACTCTGGAACCGGCGCCATATGATGAGGCGAGAAGATGATGCGCTTGTCCAGACAGCTGCGGATCTGCAACATGTCCTCTAGGAATGAGGCGATGCGAGTGGAATTACCCTCCGCCTCGGTCGACGTGTTTGTTGCCTTCTACACATAAGCAGAGAAGAGAAGAAGAACGTCGACAGAAGCAATGTATTGGGAATTCACGGTGTTGTCCTCGATCTGGAGATCGATCACGTTGTTGTCGCCAATGAGCAGCTGGTAGCTCCCATCCGACCACCGCACAATGCGCGCGTTGGACTCGCGCACGGGCTTGCCATTCGCGTCGTGCACCTACTAGTCAATCAACAGAATAACAGCGTACGATCGTGCCATCGGCGTTTCGCTTCCACCGCCAGCGAATGAGGGCTTCCGAGCGAGACACGCGCTTCTTCTCCGCCAGCTCGGCGATCTCCTCTTCTTCCGAATATTTGTTTTTGTCAAATGGCGTCGTGGCGATTCCGAACGCGGCAGGGAGTCTCAGCAGGTATGTCTACGCCATGAGGAGCAGCACCGTTGCCGCTACGTTCTTTGGCAGCTCGGCGGTATTGCTGCTCACTTTGAAATGGTTATCCTCCGTAACTTGAATGCTCTTGTGAAGATGGGCAGAAGCCAAGTTCGCAACTCCGCTCCTACGCAATTAGCACACCTCACTGAGTGGAAAAGCGCCTACACGTCCAACTCGTCGGATTCATCGCTGTCGTCAAACACCTCGTTGAGACTCAGGTTCTGATTCCCCTCCTCCTATTCGTGATCGGTGTGCAAAGCCACAACGTTGTAGAAAGACATGACTCGCGTTCAGCAGTAAAATGCGTGTCGCTTGTGTGTGTGGGAAACAGCAAAAGCAACGCCTATTCAAATGCAGCGAAGTTGGTCTTTGGATTCTTCAAAACGCTTTGGTACCCGGTGCGAACATCCTCAACGACCGAGGGAAGGACTTCAAGCAAATGCTCCTTCATCTCCAAATCCAAATTCATATCTATCCGTCACTCCCGCTTCCCGATTCCACCGTTGGTCTTATCTTCTGTCAATTGAGCGAAGCTCTCCAGCGACTCCACCTCATTCATCATCAATTCCGTGTAGCTTCGCTCCAGCCCATTGTTCCACAGCCACGCGTAGACTACGCCTCACCGTTCCCCCTCATTCCCACATTCACTGCGCATCTTCACCTTCTCCTCACTGCTGCCCTCCACGTACGCACTCTCCTCAGACCACTCACTCCACCCGTTTTCGTTGCGCGCGCGCACGCGGCAGAACACCCAGCGATGGTAACACAGCGGAATGCACAAAAACAGGTCTATTTCTCACCTCCCAAGCCCTCTCCCACAATTCGTCTTGATCCCCGCGGGAAGCAAGACCGACTGGTTCAGCAGCGTGTTCGTCACCTCCACCTGATACTCCTCCACCGCAGGAATCGCCGCAAATCGCGTAGGCTTCCATCGCACGGCGAGTCGGTCTCCGCGGACGGTTGTCGAAATAGGGGTGACCACAACGAGCGGCACGCGATACACAGAAAGCATCACGTCCATGAGAGAAGGCGCTGCGATCTGCTCCGCGAGCTGGTAGGCGGTGAGAGAACGTTTGTTGGTGAGGGTTTGGTTGATGTGGTGTGCGATGAGCGCTGCGATGGCCTCTGTGTTGTGGTAACGCACGGCGAGGTGAAGATAAGAGTCGCCCGAGGCGGTTTGGGCGTTGAGGGTGAGACCGTGAGCGAGGAAGAAAGAGAGGAAGCGATGGAAAGAGGACGTCTTATGGAGGATGATGAGGAGGTGGAGAAGCGACAAAAAGTTGCCATGCTGGTCGAGCGAGAACCCGTGGTGGAGGAGGAACTCGAGACAAGCGGGCGTGTCGGCCAGCAGCGCGAAGAAGAGAGAAGACGGCACGGAGTTGGTGGTGCCTTCCGATGCATCAAATCCGCAGCGCAGCAAATAGGACAGCAGTGCTGGCGACGGTTGCGTGCAGGCACAGTGCAGCGCGGTCACGTTCTTGAAGCCCATCTGATCATCACACACACACCCCACACCCACCGCGTCCACCGCCACGCTCGGGTCGCAATTCATCCCCAACAGCACGTCCACCAGGCGCTCCGCCTCCTCCACGCACAGCACAGCGTTCAGCATCACGTGGTGCAGAGCGGGCAGGCCGTCCGCGTCGCGCGCCGCCGCTACAGTGGCCGGTGGGATCTTGAGAAGCGTGGACACGTCAACGGCGTCGAGCGCGTCGAACACGTCCTGGTGCATCTGCATTGTGAAACCCAACACCCCCACCTACCCCAACTTTTCGAGTGGACGCGTGGGGCTGGTAGCGAGTGACCACCACGCCACCCTCCTGCAAAAACTCCTCCTCCTTCTCCTCCTTCTCCTCGTTCAGCGTGAAGAACGCAATCCCCGACTTCCACTCGCTGAGCCCGTTCTTGTTCGCGCAGCGCACCTTCAGCTTGTATTCCGCCCCGGGCGACAGGCCCTTCAGCTGGAACTCCACGGTGGGCGAGGAGGAGGCTGCCTGCGTCAGCTGCGTCGAGGAGCCCAGGAACCCGCTGCGCTTGTAGCTCAGTTCCACACGCGTCAGAGCGAAGAGCGGGTGCGTCTCGGGCAGTGTGGGCAGAGTCACGACCACCGTGGCGGAGGTGTGAGAGGGCGAGATGGTGATGATGCGAACAGATGGCGGGAGCGCGGAATAGTGTTCCAGCAGCGCAGCAATGCGGTCACACCCGCGCTGGTGAGCGAACTCGATCGCGTTCATCTCGTTCTATTGCTCACTCCATCTCTCCTTACCCACTCCGTCCTCCTCCAGCGGCGAGATGCCCAGCTGCATACAGTACTCCACCGTCTTGTCGTTCTTGCTCGCCACCGCCAGGAACAGCAGGTTCCACGCGTGTGGCGGCGGTAACTTGACGGCCGGGTCAAACCCGTTTTGGATGAGGAAGTCGGCGACGTGCAGGTGAGAGTTCTGAATCGCTAAGGCGAGTGCATTGCGCCCCTTCTTGTCGCAGGCGTGCTTCTGCTCGGGCGTGAGCACGTCGATCAGAATGGAGCAGAACTGCAGATTGCCGCGCTCCGCCGCCAGCAAAAACGGCGTAGTGCCATTCTATCCCTCACTCTTGTTCTCGAACCCAACGGCGTCGGCCAGTGTGGGGTCGGCGTTGTGCTGCAGCAAAAACACCGTCGCCTCGTACTTGTTGTTGTACACCGCGTAGTGCAGCGGCGTCGACTCGTTCTACGGCTCACGCCACGACAGCATTCCGACGTTGCTGCGGTCGTTCACATCGATCAGCATCTGCCTGACAATTTCCATGATGATCTCCATTGCGTTCGGACTGCTCGAGGCCGCCGCCGCGTGCAACAACGACATGCCGTTGCTATTCCGCAGTGCCCCAAAGTCCACCCCTTTTTCGATCATCGCGTCCAGCTCCTTCACGCCCTTGTTCAGCACGGCCGTCATGATCTCGTTCGAAGACATGTTCACCACCTTCTTCTCGTTCGCCGCGTCGAACACCGTCTGGTTCACCGAGTCCCAGTTCACCGCCAACTTCTCCTTCTTCCCGCTCGCCGGCTCGGGCGTCGCCGACGTCGACGCGCGCCGCACGAACGCCTGCACCGCGTCCGCCGGGTTGAACTCCTCGCGCACTACGCCTCAGGCCGCGCGAGAAGGGCCACGGTCCCGCGGAGAGAAGGAGAACGCCTTGCTGTAGTTGCCCCAGCCGTACTTGTTGGCGCAGCGCACGCGCACTTGGTAGGAGGTGCGCGGCGACAAGCCCGTCAGCTCGAACACGTTCTGCAGACGCTTCTCCGCCTTGGACACTTCCTTCCTTCGCTCCAACTGCTCCTCCTGACTTCGCAGCAGCGTGCAGCTGCGTTCCACCTCGCTCCGCTCCATCAAATCGTCCTCCGAATCCACATCCGTCAGCTCGTTCTCCCCGTAACTCACCGTCTTGCTCACCACCGCCTCCTTCAGCGGCTGCGAGCCCACCATCACCACGCTCACCGTGCGCCACGGGTCGAACAACTTCTGCTGCTTCACCTGGATCTCCGCCGACGTCAGCGTCGCGTAGTAGTTCTTCGGGCGCGGGTCCGACCACTGCACCATACAGCCCTTGTCATCCGCTGTGAGCGTGACGGACATCACGCGCGGATCGGGCGGCGGCGCTAGAATTCAACAGTCCCACGGGGACGTACCGGCGACGGCTTCGAGGAGGGCGGCGCAGGCGTCGTGCTGTGCGGTTCGCGCGATTGCCGCGGGGAACTCGCCCTTTTTGTTCTTGACGTTGATGAAGGCCCCGCGATGGAGGAGCGCCTTGATGACGTGCAGATTGCCGCGGCTGCAGGCGAAGTGCAAGCAGGTGTTCCCCTCCTAGGCGTGAGCCAATCGCGATGGCATCACCGCGTCAATGCGGTTGATGTTGATGTTGGAGTATTGGTAGAGCACGTGGAACAGCTTCGTCCGGTTGTGGCGAACGCTCTCCATCAGCACGTCCCGTCCTTCCTAGAGATGATGTCGACGGCGCATCCGAACGGGAGTCAGCGTGTTGACGTTGGCTCCGTAGAGGAGCAGCGAAATGATGGTCGAGGGCTTGCACCCTCCCTCGATGCTCAGCAACAATGCGTCGTATCCGTCCTAGGCATCACTGAAAGAATCAAAATGTACCGTGTTCTTCACATTCACGTTGGAAATCAGCTTCTGACCGAGCAGGAACTCGACGGTCTCGTTGCTCCCCTGCTGACACGCCAGTTGCAGTACGTTGTTTCCCTTCTATGCCATGATGAAGGATTCATATATCCACATTGTCCCTCTCCTCCGCGCTGAGTCCTTTTGTGATGAGGAAGGCCACAATATCCACGTGATTCCGAATTGCGGCGAGTGCGAGTGCGTTTCTCCCTTTCTATGCGTGATGGAGCGATTACGCGCGCTGCTTTGTTCTTGGCGAGGATGTTTGCGCCGCTGTCCGCAAGAAGAGACGCGGCTTCGATATAACCGTAAAGGCAGGCAATCAGAAAAGCGGTTCGTCCGTCCTAGCCATGAGGGTATTGCTTGCAACGCTTACAGGGCGTTGGGCGTCCACGGGGTGATTATTCATCAAGCACCGTCGGATCCCGTCGCAATCATTCCTCTCAGCACAATTCGTGATTTCCGGATTGGACATTGCTAGTCGCTCAGAGGAGTGCGTACTCGACGTACGGGAAAAAATCACACAGTCTATCTTCTTTTGTGTTATGTCTCTGTTGTGTTATGCAGTTATGTGTTTCTGTTGCTTCCTATCCTGCGTTCCATATGAAAACAAATGGGATGGATGAAAGCGGGGTTGATGGTCAATCACACAGGAAACGCCCGTGCATATAGGAATGGATTGTACTTCCACAACACTGTTCAATGCTCTGTCCTGGGGAAGAACCATGGAAGCCGCCTCCATGCCCTTCACGAAAAGACCCCGTATCTCGAGTGAGCGGTGATAACGCATCACGGAGAAAACAACAATGACCCCGCTCCATTTATTGCTGACTTGTTCCGTTGCGTTCCAGTGGCAGCGTAAAAAATAGGGCCGTCATGCGACGGAATGAAGGCGTCAAGCCTGCCAAATGAACACTCGACCCGCTCCTAATTTGATAATCACGGATCCTAGCGAATCCTGCGGCTCATAATAATCTTGAACCACAGTATGCATATTACTGCCAAGTACTTCGACAACGTGTACGACCTGGAGGTGGAGCCCAGCGATTGGCTCCTTTCGCTCAAGAAGAAGATCTCCGTAGGGAAGAGCGCGCGGACGTTACCAATAGGCTGTGACGAACCTGGCCACCGACGAGGTGCAGATCATGATCGGCGATAAGATCCTGCATCTGGAGAAGAAGCTCTCCTACTACGGAATCGAGGAGGGAACTGAGCTGTACGTGTTCAAGAAGAAGACTGTCTAAGCATTTCATCTGTACCCTTGCGCGCGATTGTTCAACAAACAGCCGAGGACACACTAATCAACCTTCACGCTTCCGAAGAGGGCATTCACGAAAAGGAACGAGGACAGGAACCCAACACAGCCAGTGAACAGCGAAAACACAACGGACAGGATGAGGAGGTAGCCCACGCTTTCCACGATGATCAGCATGTTGTCCAGGTTAAACGCCACGACAAGATAGTAGAGGGAGAACGCGAACGCGTAAATGCCCGAGGACGCCGGGGCGATGACGCTCATCCACCACCAGTTGTAGTTCTCCGTGCACAGGAGGGAGTACGTCAGCACGATCGAGATCTCGCTCGTGGTGATGATCAGAATCAGCATCACGATGAACAGGAACCCGAAGAGGTAGTACCCGTAGCCCATCCACATCGACGACAGGAAGAAGTACAGCTCCACGAACACCACGCCGAACGGCACCAGTCCACCCACCAGAATGAGCGGCAATCTTCGCACGTACCACGGCTGCGGCGGGATCTCGCGCGGAATGGCGCTGGTGGCGACGGGCGGCTCGTAGGGCGCCTTCTTGATTCCGCGGTAGGCGCCGATGAAGACAAGCGGGAGAGAGAGGCCGAGCCAAATCCCGACGAGTTTGAGGATGGAGAAGAAGGAGACGGCGGTGGTGGAGTGGTAGTAAGCGGAGACGGCGTTCTGCACGCTGTAGATGCCGAAGACGACGCAGGGCAGGAGCGTGCCCGTGAGCAGGATGGTCTGCTTGGTGTGCTTGCCGCCCCAGCTCAGGTACAGGTGCGTGGCGACGTACCCGTTGGCGAAGGAGAAGACCACGTACAGCACCAGCAGCAGGTTGATGATCGTGCCGCGGCTCTCCGGCGAGATGTACCCGCACAGCGCCAGCACCACCGATGCCACCAGCATGAGGCCCACCTGCACGCCCGTACCCACGATCGCGCTTAGCAGCATCAGCCCGTGCTCCGGCGGCCGGAACACGTCCGCATGCACCATCTTCCACCCGCTGTCGTCCGTGTCCACCTCCTCCGCCTCGTCCGTCGGCAGCTACGCCTTAAGCGGTGGAGTCGCATCGACTCGGTTGTACCGCGCGAAGTCCTGGAAAATGGTGCGCACCACGATGAAGGCGACCATGCCCTAAGCGTGAGGAGTGGAGGCGAGACGCACGGAGAGGAAGATGACGACCAGAAGAGAGTTGATGATGCTGAACCAGTGAATGCGGCGGGTTTCCGCGCGGAAGTTGCTGTTGCTGTAGTGGTCGAAGCGGTGCGCCCAGGCGGTGGTGGAGGGCAGCCACTGCACCGAGTAGGTGAAGACCACGTGCACCTTCTAGCCGTGAGGAAGTGAAGTGACACGAACATCATTCACCATCTTGGAGCCCTTGCCCTGGATGCTCATCGAGGGCACCTTCTGCTGGCCGCACATGCTGCTCACCTCCTCCTTCGAGTTGTAGCGCACGCTGCGCGGCGTGATCTCGAATCCCACGATGACGTAGGAGTCCTTGATCTCCTTCTCGTTGTAGAAGATCTTGAAGTCCAGGTGGTTGTTCAGCGCGTAGCCCACGACCGAGCTGTTGCCGTAGTGGACCAGAGCACCGCCCACGGGGAAGCCGTGGCCGTAGTAGGTGTAGTTGTCGGAGGTCACCACCTTCATCACGCCGGGCAGGTTGTCCACCAGCACCTCCGCGAGATACTCGTTGGCGATGAAATCGACGAACTGCTTCACCTCCTTGGCCTCGTAGTCCATCTCGCCCACCACGTTGCCTACGCCTCATTTTGTTTCGCCATCTCCAACAGGCAGAGTTCTTGAGCACATTCACGTCAAACACCGAGTTCTCGATGTGGTTCGCCGTCAGCAATTCGCCGAGAGAAGATGCCTTGTGGATCGTCTCCTTTGGCTACGCCATAACCAAACGCCCCGAAGAGGGCCCACCTTCGGCAGAGGCAAATAGTAGTACTCGTAAGGAATACGGGTTTTCGAGGAGAACAAGCCGTTGACCTTCAGATTGATAGCGTCACCTTCCTTGAAGGCATGCTTCGTGTTGGAGAGGAAGCCGGCCGAGGCCAGGCCGCAGACCAGAGACAACACCAAAAATGCTCTCATCATTGGATTATCAGTAGTTATTGTGACGATTGTCTCTGCGGAATGCAATACCCAGAAGAGTCCCAGTTTCAACGGAGAGGCAGCCCCTCTTTTGGGGTCATTTGCACATGTGTGTGGTAATTGTTGCGTGACATCCTTCCTTCTCGTTTTGCATCGTGGGAATGAAATTAGCATTGTCTTACACACTGCATGTCAGTGGGAAAAGGAGGAGGAAACCATGATGGATTGCTAATGTCGTCCAACGAGTGATGAATTCGAGTGGAGCATCACACCACAATTATGCTGAGAACACAACGGAAAAGAGAAGGATCAGTATTATTCTTCCCTTGGGCTCGGTCGTGCAAGAATGAGCGAAACAGATACTGGAGTGAGTGAGGAGATGCGGAGCAAGGCGCTGGCATCCATTGCCGAAGTGAGGGAGATCGTGTCGACGAAGCAAAAGGAGTACAAGAAGTTGTCGAAGAAGGTGCGTCCTGTGGATAGGGAGTGACTGGGTAGAAGGAGAAGCTGCTTCTTCGTGCGTGCTTCAATCACTGGAAGTCGATCGCCATGAAGGAAGACCACCTCTCTTCCATCCGTTTGAAGTACGGCTCCTACGAGCACGAGTGCGCGGCGCTGAACGAGGGACTGACAACGCTGCTGGTGAAGCTGGACGCGATTGAGAGCAACGGAGATGTGGAAATCAAGAAGAACCGAAAGGAGGTGGTGAAGGCGATCATGGATCTGCAGGACGTCATCACGGAACTGCACAAAGCCGCCATTGCCCTATCCATTTTCTACCGCAGCTGTGTGTCTTCCCCTCGCTACCAGCAGGTGATTACGCAGCTCCCCGCCGAAGATGCCTCGGAGGCGGAGAAGGACATCGAGATTCCCGTCCACGTCGTGTCCAGTCAGCCGCGTCTCCGTCGCCAGGAGTCGGTGCACCGCGTGCCCGTCTTCTCGGCGGATGAGTTCGATGCGGCGCGTCGCGCGGCCTACGCGCAGGAGGATTTGCAGCGCCGTATGGAGGAGGAACGAGGCGAGTACCGCGAGCGCGACGAGGAGGCAGAGCGTGGTCTAGAGGAAGAACGGGTGGAGGAGATTCGAAAGATGATCGCGGCGGCTCAGGAGAAGAGGAAGCAGAAGGCGCTGGATCACATGCTGGACGAGACGCTGGACGAGGTGATGAGCGAGAAGGCGACCCCGGCTCACACTCCGAAGATGATGCCGATGCAATCGGCAGAAGCGGAACCAGAAGTGGAACCCGGACCAGAATGCGTCCGCTCGACGTACCAGCCCAAGTACCAGTGGCTGCGACAGGGCAACCGCATATGCGTCGTGATTCTGGATGTGGACTTCGATCAGCACTCGCTGCGCTGCGCCACCCGCACGGACCTCCCCACGCCCTCTCTCGTCATTGATGGTTATCGTGTCGTGCCTGTGAAGCGTGCCGCCCCCACCTTCCCCCCATTTTTCGAATCGCGTTCGTTGTGCCGTTATGTGCCGTTCACGACGGTGATTCCAATTCCCGACGAGTGCGTCGACCTCTCCGTCCCTCCCGAGGTGATGTACTTCGATGGCGATCGCATTCTTCAGGTGACGTATTCGATTCGCTCGCCTGCCCGTGTACGCATGCAGCAGCCGATGTACGTGCGCATGCCCTT
The DNA here is from genome assembly GCA_027406405.1 of Blastocystis sp. subtype 1. Taxonomy (NCBI): domain Eukaryota; class Bigyra; order Opalinata; family Blastocystidae; genus Blastocystis; species Blastocystis sp. subtype 1. The sequence goes on from JANPWL010000044.1 coordinate 126,355, forward strand.
CTTTGGCTCGCCCCACACGCATGCCGTGGATGCCGATCCCTACGACCCGTATGAGCGTGAGCAGCGTGGCGGAGCTGCGTACTATGACCCGCGTGACGAGGAAGGGGAGGAGGAGGAAGAGGACTACACGAATCCCTATTACTGCAACCCGTACTCTTTTAGAAGACAGCGGCACTTCTGTCGTGACAACTATTCTCCGTTCTTTGGCGGAAACATCTGGTGACTTGTTTGTTCACAGATTCCTTCTCCGTTAAGCCGTTTTTTCGTCACATTCACAATGAGTATATCCGAGTTCCGCGGAAACCTGTCTCTGTGGCTGAACAAGGAAGAGCGGGTGATGACATGCATCGAATTCTACTCGCTGCAGTACCTGTTGGAATGGATTCTCATGCGATAGCTCGGAGGAGTGCAAAGAAATCGCGCAGCCTTTCAGCATTTTGGCACGCAAGTACTCGAAGGGACTGTATGTGCGCATCAATGGAGAGCGCTATGTAGAAGAAGTGAAGGCGTGTAATGTGACGACCTTTCCGACCTTCATCTTCTACTTTTGTGGAGAAGAGCGGGAACGCCTTGAAAAGGCGGACGCTTATTTGCTGGAAGCCAAGATTCAGCAGTATACACAGCTAGTTCTCCCCGAGAATGAGGATGATCTCCGAAGTGACGATTCCAGCGAGGAATCGCGCGAAATGTCTACGGAGGAGGATGACTACATGGACCACTATCCCTTTGAGCGTATGAGGAGTCGTGTTGTCAAATCGCTTTCAGTGTGTAGACGACTACTTTGGCAAAGCGTACGTCCTCGGAGGAGACAAGCAGCAGGAGAAGGAAATCAAACCCATGGAGGTGGAGGAGAAGCCGTCGGATCCCATTCCCGAACCTCGCTCGAACAAGGACCGGCTGCTGGCGATGGGCTTCTCTCCCATTGTCGTTAGCATGGCCGTGGACGAGAATCCTAACACCCCTTTCGATGATCTGATTCAAATCGCACTCGCTCTGTCCACAGAGGGAAGGGTGGAAGAGTTGAGTGCGTGGGATGCGGCAGTGGGAAAGAGTGCGTGGAGTTATGAGTAGGAGAAGCGATTGCTGCAGGAAAAGACGCGAGTGGTTGATGTTGTGAGGGAGAAGACAAGGGCGGATATTGCACGGGAGATTCGAATCCAAGAGGCGGAGAAGAAGAAGGCGGAGAGAAAGAAGGCGGAGAAGGAGAAGGCGATGCTGATGGCGCAATTCAACTCGGATCACCACTTCACTCCGAAGACGACGTAATTGCAGAAGGTTTCGTGAATGGTAGTGTGGTGAAGGAAACGAGTCGCGTGGAGAAGATTGTGCTGCTGGTGGACTCGATCTACGCGCAATCGCAGTACAACATCGGCAGGAACGCGCTGGTGGTGATCCAGAAGATTCTAAAGAACACGGCGATTGTACACACCGTATTGTAAACTGAGGCATAGAACGATCCGAAATACCGTCGTTTGCGACGAGACAGCCGCGTGCTGCAGGAGAAGGTGGCGACGGCGACGGGTGGAATGGCGCTGCTGAGCCTGTCGGGATTCGAGCCGGTGGGCGATTACTTGGTGATGGAGACGCGCGACGACGAGTTGGTGGAGGGGATTATCAACACCATCGAGAAGAGAGTGAACGTGCGGTCGTTCCTGCGATCCTCTGTTTGTGGCACACAATTGAAAGAAACACGGGAATGGCAAGATTCTTGGTCACTTTCGTAAAAATCGTCCTTCGTCTGCTCCGCATCGCTCTCCAATGTGGCCACAGACTGCACATCCTCGTCGTCCGAGTCGACGATCAGGTCTGGGTAAATGAACTCGTTGGACGGACAGAACTGGTCCCGCGTGAATGCATAGGGCATCACGTGGGTCTTCAAAAACCGCTCCATGATGGGGCGGAGAGCCTCCGGGTAGCGCTTCGGGAAATCGCGGTAGAGATCGTTGCTCACCACAATCGCGCGATTCTCAATGGCGTACTGCAGAATGTACGCGTCCTCGTAATCCGGACAGGTGCAAATCACTCGCTGCCGCACCAGCTCCTTCAGGTACGGAATGTCGTCCGGCGTCTACGCGTTCAGTGGTCCTTGATAGTCATACCATGCGCGTGTAGTAATCGGGATTGATCTTCCGGATGCCTAACTCTCACGCTTCCCACGCGTTCTCACCGTCGATGAACTTGCGATGCATAAACCCGATCACTTTGTGGCCCAGCGAGGTGAAGTACTCGATCGCCAGCTGAATGCCGCGGCAGACGTAGTGCTGCTGTCCGTAGTTCACGGCGATGTTCGATATGTCCAACACGATCAAAAACTACGGCTCACTCCCACACTCCGCAGCAACGTTCGGATTGATGTTCGTCCGGTTCACCGTCTGCAGCAGACGAAACTCCTCCTTCGTCGGCGGCTGAATCTTGCGCAAATTCTCCGCGCGCCACTCCGGACGATGAATCGCCTTCCGCAGCCGCCGCTGCTCCTTCGACTCGCGCCGCGCCTTGTACTTGTTGCCGTTCAGTCGCGGGTTGGAATTGCGCCGAGCCAGCTCCTCCGCGTCCATGAACACGTCATCCGCCATCGACGACAGGAACTCGTCGAGGGAGTCCTCGCTCTCCAGCTGCTTTTCTTCCACGGAGACCTCGCCCTCGAAATCGGGGGATCCCACGACGAGCGGGAAATCCTTCACCAGCGCGGCGACGATGGAGCGAGTGTCCGAGAAGGAGGAGACGCACGACCGAATCGCCTCCAAGCACGCGATGCCCTCCAAGTGCGTTAGCACGCACGGAATGCTCTCATTGCCGTAAAAGCCCTGTTTCTTGACCTCCGGCCACTCCTTCTCCACCACGTCCGCAGCGAACCGTTGGACAGCGGCTTGCAGCGCCTCCCGCGAAATGGGGTAATTCGCGTTGACGGTCCAGGAGAAGGCAAGCAGGTCCTCGTGCTGTTTGAGATAAGCGATGCCGACGGCAATGGGAAGAACGAAGCGATGTTGGATGGCGGGATGATCGAAGTAGGTTTGGATGAACAGAAGGAGGATGTGGAACAGCGTGTGGAGACTGCTCATCTGAACCTCCTTCTCTAGCGCTCACTCCCACACCACAGCGATCACTCAGGTTGATTAGCACCGCACCTTGCTCCGCCTCCTCCGCAGCCGCGAACGCAGCGGCGAACGGGAAGAAGGAGTTGTGCGCGCAGAGGACGGAAATGAGCACAAAGTACATCAGCGCGTTCTCCGACACCAGCTTGCAGTCCTCCTCCGCCAGCGCCTTCTGGAAATGGTCCTCGAAATGCATCAGCACATAATCCACCTCTCTCACGCCGATCTTCATCACACAAATCTCCACCAGGTACAGGAACGAGTAGAACGCCAGCCGCGTCTCCAGTAGGCAGTGCTGCGATCCGCACGATTCCGTGCGCATATCCGATTCCGTGCGGAGACGGATGTATTGCGATCGGTAGTACAGGAGTGTCGTGCACAGCTCCTCCGTGGACAGTGCCGTCGCTGGTGCGCCTGTGTTCTGCGAGGCGAGCAAGTTGAAGGCGCTGGCGAGGGGGTTGCGAAGAAAGCGGAATGCGCGGCCGAGGAAGAGGCGGATGTTGCTGTTGCCGGGGTTGAAGTGCAGCGCCTGGCGGGCGAAGGTGACGTGGAAGCAGCTGCCGACGGCGCCTTCTAGAGATGATTCGATGGATGATCGCGGACCCTCCACGTAGGTCCTCTCGAGATCGTAGCACTCCATCAGGATCAGCATGTCGGACATGAAATGGAGGACGGTGGTTTGCTCCGGAGTGATCGATGGTGTGTGGTAGCCGTCAAAGAGGGTAAGGTCCAGCTGGTAGTGCAGCAGCACGTCCCCGATCAGCTGGCTCAGACGGGAGAGGCGGCTCTTCACGAAGGACAGGTAGATGCTCAGGTCGCCGTTTCGCTTCTCGTAGTACTGGATCGTGTGGTGAAGGCCTCTCAGCTACACATAAACCACACGAAAAGGCAGTACAGCCAAAACACACGAGGAGAAGTAGGATACGTGAAACTGCTCGTCCACCAGTCGTTTCAGATCCTCCAGAATCATTCGCTTGTAAAAGCCGTAGAGGACACTGCGCAGATGGGCATATTTGCGGCTGTCCTTCGGAGAGTCCTTGTCTTCCAGGATCTTTCTCGAGATTGCATTGTACTCCAGGATAGTGGAGTTAAACAGAGAAGAAATAGTGTCAATGGACTACACATTACCTAAGGGCAGTAGCATGACCTGTTTGTACGGGTCCACGTGCATAATGTTGAGATGTGACTCGGTATGCGAGGAGGGCTCGACATTGCCAATGCTGGCTAGAAGCAGTGTCAGCACCCTGTCAATGTCCTCTCGCTTCTTTATTGAAGAATGGATGTTTGTATCCATATCTACACACTCAAGAAAGGCATCACTGTCCCACAACCATACAGCGGAACTGTGTATCGGGCAAACAAAAATGTGTAAATGGGGAATCAGCACTCGCGAAGCAGGCAAACCGGTGAGAATATTCCCAGAAAACACTTCCAGTCAGTTTGCAACAAACAGCTGTGACAATAGTACAAGCGTGCTCACTCCTCCTTAGGCTTCTACACGTGACCCATTCGATCGGCGCCGACCTCTTCTCCCGCATCATCCATAAGCTCATTGAGACTATCGATCTGGGCCCAAACTACGACATCAGACATGCACCACACACAAACTAGGCTTCGACGAAATGAGATTGGCTCTCATCTGCTTCGAGTAGCTCACCTTCAAAACCTTCCCGAACAACTCGGCGTCTACACATTCACCTCACACAATTATGGCAGTACTGTTCATGTTCTCCCTCGCCTCGGCCGCATCGTCCGCCTCCTCGAATTCCACAAAGCCGAACCCTCTCTTCTTTCCAGTTCCCGCGTCAATTGGTATGGAGACCTCCTTCACCACTCCAAAGGGGATAAACGCGGCAAGAAGAATCTTGTCGTCCACCTGCTCGTCCAGGCCCGCTATTCCATCACCCCAATTGCCTCCGCGCACGTACCCACATACAGCGTCTTCCGATTCGACATCAAGGGAAAAATGAGCTGGAGTGCACAAAACAAACACAGCAACTACTATGCAGCTGGTAATCTTTGTTTAAGCGTCCGAGCCGACTGCGCCGACACAACCCTCCCAAACGGCTGATGAACCCGAATGTCTACAGCGATCACACTCCCGGCCGATCATTACCGATAAAATGCCTCCGCAGAGCACGATCACACTCAGATAGTCGCCACCGTTCTGCTGTTTCGCAATCCCGCTGTAGTCGAACACCATCTGCACTCCCGATACTTCCTCGTCCCCCAGCACACGAATCGGAATCACGGACCTCCGACACTTCGCCCTAATCGTCCATCGCCGCCTCTGCCTCTACTCATAGTGTCTGTTGGCTCCCAATCCCTTGGGAATGAGGGAAATCGCATAGTCCTGGATCGCCATCGAGGCAGAAGGCTGAGGCGATGGAATCGCACTGTGAAGCGAGCCCTGGTTCACAGACAAGCCGCTGATGAAAATGGCTTTGCTAAGAAGCGTCTCGGCACTTCCGTCCTCAAAATCCCCACTGGACACGAATTGCGAGAATCGACTCGCATCCGCCGTCACCATGAAGCGAATCTACCATTTACCATAACTTCGTTGCAACGCACGCCCGGTGAGCGCACAGGGATCGTCACGTCGCAGGATGCCGAATCGGAAGCGAACTCCCGAACTGTGTAGTGGGAACACTACGTCAAAGAGAAGAAGTAGAGTAAACGAGAGACAAGCCGAGAATCAGCTTGGAGGTCTTGTATCCGAGGGAGGCGTAGAAGCGCAGGTAGTCGCTGCAGGAGGAGCACGCCATGGCACTCTTGGTTCCGTTCGGGTAGATACAGGACGGATCCACCGCATTCGATACAAAGCCGTTGAGGACTCGCTAAGAGTGAGTGGAAGAAGCGGAGAGTACGACGGCCTCAGAAGACAGTGGTGTGAGAGAAGGGATGTATTCTCTTCGATAAAAGCCTGATTGGAGGGTAATGGGTCCATCGGGCTCCACGGCATTCCCGTAATAGTCCTGCATCGATACGGACACGAACTCGCAGGGTATTCTGACGCTAAGTCCGACAGCAAGCAACATACGAGTCGAAGTGCACTTTCGCCTGGATAGCATCATTTTTGTCGATCACACTGTCGAGCATGTAATGTTCCGTGGAGCTCTAGTCGTCAGCCGCACCAGGAGAGAAAACAAAGCCATAGGCAAAGTAGTACGCGTTCACCAACACACACAGAATAAACGCCGTGATGGAGACTACAGATCAACTCTAGAATCAGGGAATACGCGTAATGCTCATCAGAGAGTGGCGCAGGAAGTATGGCTCCACTTGTGGGGTGATATCGAAGTGCTTCCACAGTGAAACCATGGTGAGTGCAACAAACAACGCGATTATGACGAGGTCAGGGAAGCGAGCTGGTTCTTCACGTCCTCGATGTCCTTCTTTGAGTAGTGCGAGTGGAAGTACCCGTATTCCTCTTTGTACGGCGTCTCGGCATCTACCGAATGAAGGAGTCTCCGCTCTTCGTCAAGGATATGTGCGCACGACTCGCAGCACGTGAACACCACCAGCGACCCGAAATCGATCTCCGGGTACTTCGTCTTCGCCGCCTCGGGATCCGTGCCCAGCAGGTAAATCAGCTGCGGCATGATCTGGAATTCAAACTTGCGCTCCTTCCCGCAGTACGGACACGGCGGAATCGCGGCGAGATCCGCCTTCGTGTCCTTGTTCGCCCAGAGGATGGCGTCGTTGTTCCAACGGTTGACGCGGAGTACCTGGAGGTTGGCACGCTCGATGACTTTGTTGAAGTGGAGACGCACGGGATCATCTTCGAGTCGGCCGCCGAGCGCGTCGCGGATATCCTGGTCCGTCAGTTCTACGGTCAATCGCTGCACAAACACCTACGGACGGGCTCATCGCCCAGATTCATCGCGCGAATGCGTTCGAGCTGAGACTGCTCCGAGGCCACTTCCTCCTTCGTCGGCTCCGGCTCCGGCACCATGTCCACTTCCCACAGGGGGAACTGGACGTCCGGGCAAAACGCGTCATCTCTGTAGAGCGTCGCAAGGTCCTGCGCTCCCTTCCCGCACGACTCCTTGTGTCCGTTTCTCCACGCGGCCACCTGGTGGTCTCTGCAGCAGTAATATGTGTTGCACTTGGCGCATTTCGAGGACGCCTTGACTCCGCACACGCAGCACAGGTGGTTTCCATAGTGGAAGGGGCTGGCGGGGCTTTGCGCGTTGAAGTAATCGCTTCCAACGAAGGAATCCAAATCCTCGGGGTAGTACTTGTTCTTTCTGGGAAGTTGGCACCGCAGCACCTTTATGCTACAAACTCAGCAACGGGGAGCGTGTTTACCTTCCCTTCTCCAGACAGTCCTGGTTTTGACAAACGAATACGTAAATGCAGCGGTGGTACGCGTCGGGATTCTCCTCGCATGGGTTGTAGAGCTGCAGCATGAAGCACAATGGCTTCTGGCAGTAGGGACACGTCAAATCGCTGCATTCGGGAATGGCGTCGGGAATCAGCCAAAAGGGCTTGCCTCCGAACTTGGCGCAATCCCAGATGCGCCAGCCCTCTTCGCTAGACACCAGAAATCCAAGCTCCGTGCGAGACATGTTGCGGGGAATGCTCAGAAGGGAAAACGGATGGAGAATAATGCTCCTTTTGCCCAAAAGAGTGGAAATGGAGGTTCTCTGTTTTTGGCACATATAATCATCTCTTGACGGAAATGATGCTTTCAAAGGTTTCAGCACGCGTCGTCCGTGGCCTGCCCACGGCGGCGTACCTGGTGCATGCACCATCGGCTGTGCGAGGTAGGTGCGTATTCTCCCGCCGTGATGCGCTAGTTGCCCTTCCTGCCATGGGAATAAACACTTCAAATATATATATTCAAGTGAGGAGCTCGGGGAGTTGTTCATCGGCGTAGCAGCGTAATTTCGGCAAGTTCTCCGACTTCACGAAGGCGTTCAAGGAGAACTACGCCGCCGCAAAGATCGATTTGGAGAAGGCCAGAGAAGAGAAGGTGACCAAGGCGGCCGAAAAGGAGGAGGCTGAAAAGGTGGCCACGGAGAAGCCGGCGGAGACGGCAGCTACGGAGACGACCGCGGAGAATGCGGAGGCAACAGCCAAGAGCGGAGAGCAGACGGCCTCCAGCGCGTCCGGAAGCGAGACGGCGGAGAAGGCGAAGGGCAAGGTGAACGAGTCGGCGGAGAAGCTGAAGGCGAAGATGGGCGAGTCGACCCAGAAGCTGAAGGACAGCATGAACGAATCCACGCAGAAGATGAAGGAGAGCATGAACGAGTCTACGCAGAAGCTGAAGGAGAGCATGGGCGATGTGACGAAGGGAGCGAAGGAGGAGATGAAGAAGCAGAAGGAGAAGCTCTCCTCCTTCTGGAGCGACTTCAGCAAGGAGATGAAGAAGCAGATGAACGTCGGCACCTCCAAGCCTAAACCGGCGAAGGCCGCCAAGGCAAAGAAGGCTGCCAAGCCCGCGAAGCCTGCTGTGAAGGAGGCTGTGAAGGAGGCTGTGAAGGAGGCGGCGGTGGCGGGCGAGGCCCCGAAGGAAGAAAAGGAGGAGAACAAGACAGTGCCGTCGGTGGAGGAGCTGGAGGGCGCGGCGGAGGAGGAGGAGCCGGTGGACCCGCTGAGCGACGAGGCGCTGGGGATCACGGCGGAGATGAGCGAGGAGGAGGCGGACGCGCTGCGACGCGAGGCAAAGAAGAAGGTGATCAAGGCGGAGAACTACCAGAAGAAGAAGGACCGCCTGCGTGAGACGCTGAGCAAGACGAAGGAGCGCGCGAAGGTGAAGATTCACGGACTGACGTGGGAGAAGGTGAAGTTCTTCCTGCGCGACGGGTGGAACGATCTGAAGGGCAGCAGCGCCAAGCCGCACCGTGTGATGCTGGACGAGGAGGAGGTGGAAGCACAGCGCCGCGAGATTCTGCAGGCGCGCGAGGAGGCGGACAAGCTGAAGGAGGAGCACGAGAAGGAGGGCAAGCCACTGAAGACGGAGCTTATGAACGTGGACAACTCGAACAACCTGTGGGCGCAGGTGGCGGACCTGCTGAAGGACGCGCCGCTGATCGAGTCGCTGCTGGAGATGAGCAAGAAGGTGAAGGAGAGCAAGGTGGGCGAGACTGTCTCCTACGCGACGGAGGACCTGCGTGAGAAGTGGGAGACGAGCCAGCACCCGCTGGTGTACAAGCTGTCGGCGGTGTATGACGAGCTGTTCAGTGAGAGCGATACGGCCAAGGCCATTCGCGAGGTGCGTCGCACGGACCCCACCTTCCTGGAGGCGGCGCTGCGTGACGAGATGAAGGAGTCGATCGTGCCGGCGATGCTGAAGGCGTGGGTGAACGCCGACACGAAGACGCTGAAGCTGATCATGAACGACCACGCGTACGCGCAGGTGTACTCGGTGATCAAGATGCAGCAGGCGGAGGGTCTGCAGATGGACAAGCACATTCTCGACATTAAGGAGGTTCAGCTGCAGGTGGGCGCGGAGGGGTGTGGTGAGGTGTAGAGCGCGCATATCATCGAGAAGCAGAACCCCGCCTTCCTGTATCTCGTGACGGTGCAGATGGTGAATTGCATCCGCGATCGCGAGGGCCGCGTGGTGCAGGGCAAGGAGGACGAGGTGAAGCAGATGTACTACTACATCGCGCTGCAGCAGGAGCACGACGACGAGCTGAACATCATGAAGTGGAAGATTGCGGAGATGCAGCTGGTGGCGGAGATGGACACTTGGTAAGTGTGTTTCGCATGGGTTGGGCTGTTTGTTCCGCACCTCCGCTGCTTTGCCGTGAAACAAACACAGCACTAAAGCGACAAATGCCACTGGGAAACGTAATGCGCAACAGCCTCCTTGAACGCGGGCATCTCCACGAACACATCGTAATCGCAGTACCGATTCCACCACTTCCGCCGAACGCTGTACGGAATCGGCTTGGAGATGACTGTCGACCGGAACACCGTGTGCTGGACTTGGCACCGCTCGCTCAGCTCCGGGTAGAAATCGGCGTAGAAATACGGGTTCACGATCTCGATCACAGCACTGCCCTTGTGGAGGAACAGGATATTGCTCAGTTGGTTGCCATGCATGCTAATCAGCAAATCGGTCTTGAACATCAGCGATGCCTGGTCCTGGTAGGTGGCATTTGAAAAGGCGGTGGAAACAACAACAACCGGAATGGTTCTCAAATACTCCATCACTTCTTCTTCGTTGTCAATGTGCCGCTTCGTGTCCTTCCTTGATAGGTACGTGATTTGCCGCGGGGACGTCTTCTCCTCCGGCTCGCCCAACTGCTTGTAGATGCTGCGGCGAATCCACGAGGCCTCCTCCACGCTCCAGAACAAGTGCAGGGGCGTTTCAACGTCGTACAGAATCTTCGCCTCATTCCCTTTTCAAGTTCGTACCACGCGTTTGAACACCACCACACCCTTCAGCTTCTCCAGCGCTCTTCGCTCCAGAATCAGCGGCCGCTCTCCCGCGGGAAGGCTGTCCAGCAAGGCGTCGAGATAGCCGCGGTACCACCCGGAGAAGGAGCCCTTCTCCAAGTCGTGGGAAAGGTAGAGGTACTGAATCTGGATGTGAGTGGAGGGAAAAGGAACCACGGGAATGCGGGGGTGGTAGAAGAAGAGGTTGTGGAGGAGTGTGTTGCTGCCCTCCATGAAGTGGAACAGGTTGTACATCGCGCGGAAGGAAACGACGCCGACGCGGTCAAATACAACATCGGGAGACGGGGCGGCGTCCGTGCGAGTGAACACTCTCGCGTTGGTGTCGGCCGCGCGGTCGTCATACTTCCGCTCGAACTTCGCTACTCGGGGGTAGTAGAAAAGGGTGTTGGAGGAGGCACTTACCACTATGTCTTCTCCGTAGCGAAAGCGATAGCCAGGAACATGCAGTTCCTTGATAGGATTAAAGGAAAGAAGAGCGAAGCGTTTCATTTGCTCCAAATGGGCACTACGGGTAATGAGGGAAGGAAGACTAGACTGATAGGCTTCAGATAGTTCATCCCACTGTTCTCGTGTATGGGGTGTATTCATGAATGCATTCGGAAAGGAATTGGTCAGGTCCAAGGCAAACTCGCGATTCGTATGTTGAAATGGGAGTGAAGCAGTTTCACGGACGCTACACTGCTGTTTTCCCCTCAGCACAATGCTAGCCATGACAATTCCATCCAATTTCCCACCGAAGCACGTCAGACACAAACAATGCTATAAGAAAAGGATAGAGAAGAAGAAATCGAATCATACCGCACTTCGTACTGCAGAAATTGAAAGGAAGGGATCCCATGCATTCCACTTCACGGATGAAACGCCTGTGTGGTTTTCATTTCTTACCATTTCGATTCAAATCGAGGTTGTTGAGTCCTGTATTTTCGATGCCTTGTATCGTGATCTCATTCGAGTGTGGATCGAGGGTCCACATCGGTCGGTAGAGTAGGGTTGAGTCTGTGGAGTATGGCGTTCATCTCGCCCCTTCACCATGATCAATTCGGTGTTGTTATTGTATTGGGTGAGTATAATCACTCAGTACGAATGGTAGTTCGGTTATCGTTCTGAATGAGCTGAATACGCAAATGGTGATACGTATTCTCCGATCTGTTGGATGTTCCTCTTATGTATGCCTCCTATTGGGACTGGGACCTCTTTTCATGGATCCCAAGAAGCGAATCGGCCCAGTATTATATCGAATGATAAAGAGAAAGAAGACATCCATTCTCCACATGGGAGGTGGATTAAACGTTGATTGTTCAAAAATGGAAGAACGGGCACAATGCTAACTATTGTATGTCTTCCTTCCTTCGTTCTTCAATCTCTCGGTTTTACGCGTGTACGTATCAGCCATCTTCTCACTCTTCCAGCGACACAGACTCTTCATCTGCTGGTCACTGGCACCGTTTTCGGCCATATTCGTAGCAGCAGATCCACGAAAGCAGTGACCGGTATACGATGATGTGTTTTCCAGTCCCAGCCTCTGTGCAATCCTCGATGCCATCTTGGCCATGGAGTTTACACCCACTCGGGATAGCATAAAGCCACCCTGAGCGGTGATTGCCGTAAAGAGAGGCTGGCTGCTTGCATCGAGGTTATTACGGGCGATGAAGCTGTCCAGAACGGCGAGGTACTCTCTTACCATTGAAACCAGCGATATATCGCAAATGGAATGGTGGCAGGAAAGCCACACCCCGCCTTATCAGTTTTTGAGCGTTTAATGCAAGCATGAAAGCACTCGAATTCTGGATCCTCGTTAACATCACCTCGTCGTAAATCTTAGAGTTCCGAATTACGCAGGGCGCAGAAGAATCCGACAATCAATGCGAAGCATCTTTGATGCTAGACGCATTGCTGTTGTTGTTCAACACTGTGAGTTGAAGACAGGACTGTTTGTAAGAAACACTCTTCATATTGCACAACACAATGAGCTGTGAAAAACAATTGAAAAAGGAAAACCACGATTACAAAGCCCGCACCTCCTCAAAGACACGCTCGTAGCACTTCACCAACTCCTCCTTCTTCATCACCACTCGCCCACTCGAGCTGGGACACACGAACACCTTCGACGCTACTCTTCATCCTCCCTTCACTCCACCACCCCTGCCAAACGGCCAGTCGCTCGGGAGACTGCTCTGCAGTCCGGTTGAGGCGGTCGACTTTCCAGTGAGCACGCAAAACTACATCAGACACGCCACACAAACACACCTGCTTCTTCCCTGCGAAGAGAACGATGTGAGGCGCGTGGCAGGACAGGGAGCACTACGTCAGACGACACTAACTCCGTGTACCTTCGGGTCGTTGTGCTCTTCACGACATACGCGTTTGAGATGGTTGCGAAGACGCCGGATGAAATCAATGCGCCACTTCTGTAGCTCCTCCTTCGAGAACGAATCAGACTGATTCCCCGGAACGATGCCCACATCGCAGAAACCGATTCCGTACTCCTTTGGAAGCGAATTCTGATCGTTGATGGAAAGCGTGCTTTTGATGATTCCCTATGCGTCAACGAACTGTCGCGTGTGCACCTTCGATTCCGGTGAGGGCAATAGAGTACCGGTGAGGATCTTCCACATTCGATTGGTGGGGTTGCTGTACATGTTGCCGCTCTTCCACGCATGCTCCGACGGATTCAATCCGACAATCAGCAGCTTCAGCCGTCTTTCCCCGTTGTGGGGACAAACACGGCTATGCAGTGAGAGCCATCACGTGGCAATGCACCACTGTGTGAAACAATCGTTGCAAGGCGTGGAAAACTTGTCTCGGTAGCGATTGGGATAGGGTGCCACGAACGGACTGATAGCTGTGACTTCCTCTTTGACTTCACTATTCACGGTTTTTGAAGGCATTTCCGCGTCTATCGGATCATGAAACGCAATCACTCCAACGATACATGAACTGTTGCAGAAATGAGCGGTCATCACTTAGGTATTTGTGTTTCTCTCCATCGGAAGGAGATTCGCGCTTCATGACTCAAACAATGCGACTGAAGGGTCTATCTGAAATCAGAAGAGCAGGTCAACAGAACCATGAAAGAAACACAACAGTCATCATTATTCTCAAGAAGAACGATGAGTGGCATTTCTTCTCAGGACAAGGGAGAGCACGCGAAGGGCGAGTACAATCCGGAAGAGATGGAGAGCAAGGTGGAGATTCTGAACGCGGACACGATTCGGACGGTTCTGACGGAAGACCTCGCTTCTTACACGGGGTCGAAGCTGGTCAATCTTTCGAAGCTGGGAATAACGAAGCTGGAATCGCTTTCTGGTTTGGACCATGCCAATCGCATTGATTTATCGTACAACAAATTGAAATCGATCCGCGTTGGGATTGCGCTGTGTATTTCACGAATAGGCGTTGGAACCACTGAAGGAGCTCACGTTCCTGAATTTGAGCTACAACATGCTGTCGGGAAAGGGAATTCGCGGCATTCTTCTGCTTGACCGGCTGGTTTTTCTCAACCTGGGAAACAACCGCATTGGCGTGATTCCCGACTTTGCATTTGTGAAGATGGTGAACCTGAAGTGCCTTCTGTTGAACAACAACAAGCTGGAGTCGATCGAGTTCGTGAGCAGTCTTCATCAGCTGAACACTCTTGTTCTGTCGGGCAATGCCATCTCTTCCATTTCGAAGGAATGCTTCTCGTCTCTGACATCGCTGCGGAAGCTCTCTCTGTGATTGACTGTTTTTGGAGGTGATGATTAGAGGACATAACGAGCTGCGAGAATTCCCTCCCGTGTTCCACATCACCTCGCTGAAGGAGTTGAATCTCAACAGCAACAAGATCAGCTCCATTCCTGATGCGATCATGAAGTTGGTCCACTTAACGCAGTTGGACCTGGGAAACAACTTGTTGGAGAATGTGAAGGTGCTTTCTGTGTTTGCGAGAATGACAGTTTGTGCATTCCGTGATGATGATGGAATAGACGCTGACGAAGTTGAACGTTGCTCAGAATCTGTTCTACACGGCAAAGGGAACAGACGAAGCAAGTTTGGAGAAGGTGACGTCGGTGATCAAGTCGATGCTTCCGCATCTGGTGACTCTTAACAACCATCAGTTGCAGCTGGGAAAGGAGAATCGGGAGTGCCGCAAGAGGCATTATGAGGAGAGAAGCGCTCTGTCGAAGGAGAAGGAGGAGAAGAAGGAGAATCGGAGGATGAGAGAGAAGGAGAAGAAGGTGAGTGAGAAGAAGAATACGAAGAAGGCGAGTGAAGTGAAGAAGAAGGAGATTGTGAAGAAGAACCTGAAGAAGGTGAATGAGGAAAAGAAGAAGAGTGAAGAAAACAAGGAGGTGAAGAAGGAGATCGCTAAGAAGATGAACGAAGAGAAGAAGGAAACACAGAAGGAAGTGAAGGAAGAGAAGAAGGAGGTGAAGAAGGAGATCGATAAGGAGGAAGTGAAGGAAGAGAAGAAGGAGGACGTAGAGAAATCAGAGGCAGCCGCTGAAGAAATGGAAGTGGAGAAGGGAGCATTCCAATCGGGTGTCGTGGAGGTGGAGAAGAAGGATGTGAACGTGGATGCGGACGCCGTTGCATCCTTCCTGAAAGGAGAGGGAGGCGAGGTGGAGCTGGATGGTTGGGATTAGAGATTTCATTTGTTCCTTTATCTTTCTGTTGGTTCCACACGTACTGACCATGTCGAACAAGGCTATTGAAAACCTGTGAGCGAAAGGACCGTCCTTCCCCCGTAGGCTCATTGCGCCTGGAAACGCGTTCGTGCTCAACAAACTCGTTAAATTCTCCTGCCTCATGGTGGCCGTGCCCTTGTCGGTCCTCTTCCTCTTTATGTGGATCCTTCTTCCTCGTTGTTCCTTCTCCTTCTGCTAATGCGTAGTCATTGGAGTGAAGAATCCGAACACAATCAACACCGTCTCGTTTGTGCGTCACTCTTCAATGACTGTGTAGTGGCATTGCGGCTGTCATTGCGACGAACGTTGTGATCTTTGTGTATGTCTATGGCGCCTTCCACGAGGAACTCGAGTGTGATAAGCAGAAGGAGGAGTAACCTTTCCCATGAGCGTAGCTTGCCGTGCTTTGTTGAACACCAAATCCGCAACGCCATTCCAAGACGCCTCGCTGAGAACGGGGACTCCCCCCACTTAAGTGAATAACCGTTATTGCCGCCTCCCTTCCTTTCACATTGATTCTGCAGAATGTACCGTTTCACATCGCTGGTAAATCGATTCGCACTGCGCCCAACATGCACAACCCTTCCGAACCAGGTATCGCCCGTTCTGAAGTGCTTCTTTTCCAAACAGCGGAAAGAGGATTCTAAAAGCCCGTTCATTGAAGTCCCAGAGCAAAAAGTGAATATTAATATAAATCGATACAAAGCTGTAGGAGGTAGGGGATTTCGACGAGGGCCTCACCGCTGTAGGTAACGCATCTCCCACTGATATAACCTCCCGGGTTTCTGTCTCGTTCAACGTGGATGAGGCAGACTGGATGCCTCCGTGAGTTCTATTCATATATATAACGTGTAGAAAGGTAAAGGACGTGTTCAAACAGCAGCAAGCCCTCCACATCGACGAGAAAGGGAACTTTTCGCTCATTTCTTCCCTCCATCGATCCATCGTGGCGAACCGTGTGGAGGTGATGCGCAAACTGCAAAAGAAGGTGAACCAAGCCTGCGTGTCCACGCTGGACAAACACACAATCGGCATGGTGGTGGATCCTCTGGAGAACGAGAAGCGGCTGAAGGAGAAGCACCACCGGAGCGAGCTGAGTCGCAAGCGACGACGACAGGACAAGGACTACGACCTTGAGGAGTTTTTCTAGGTTTTCGCTTGTTTGATGCCCATACCACGAGGCGGACCTCTCGTTTTGGTACTCACAAAACGGCATGAGCAGGTCTACTAGTGTTTCTTGTTGAGGGGAAACACACCAAACACCCAGAATCACTGCAGGAGTGAGCTGAAGAGGGTTAGGGTACCAAGCCATCATCATGGCTTTCGCGGTCCGAAGACTGTAGACGACGCAAACTGCCCGAGAGGGAGGTGGGGGAAGGATTCGCCGATGATTGATTATGGGTTTCATCCCCAATTGGCAATGGTTTTTAAGGGGAAGACATGTTCGACACACGCACACCACACCCCGAAACAATGGGGGACGGATAGAGCGAACGAATGCAATAGGAGGACATAATGACGGGAAGGTACTGATTCTGGAAGCGGGATTGATAACGGCGGACCACTGCACGCTTCGATCGCCTCCATTCTTGGCTGGTAGAGAAACAAAATCGCTGCTAGAGATCACACGAAATGGTAGGTTGCGCTGCTTTTCGAGGTCACAACAATTTGGAACCGGTCGCGAAGACGCGGAGGTTGTGGCTGTGGCGTTGCTGCTGATGCGTGTGCTTGGGGTCGACGGGGTGTTAATCGTTTATAGACCAAGGGTACTTCCTCGTTCGGTAAGAGACACGACAAGACTCACACCATCTGCAGAAGATGCGGTCGCCGTGCTTATCACATCCAGAAGAGCAGATGCGGTTCTTGCGGTTACCCTGATGCCAAGATGAGACACTGTAAGCGGGTGTTGTTGGGACGAAAACGGAATGGGCGTAACGCTGTGTAGACAACTGGGCGCTGAAGAGCTCTCGCCGCCGAGGTCAGGGCACGGGTCGCATGAGCTACCTCAAGACGATGACCCGTCGTTTCAAGAATGGATTCCAGGAGGGTTCTGAAGCTCCTGCTCGCAAGCATTAAATGTGTATCGGGAATAGGCAGCTTTTTGTGCGTTGTTTGTTCGGAACGCGAGAAATGGATGGGTGCACCCATGAGGAAGGAGAAAGCGAATTGGGGACGAGGAAAGGACGGGAATGTGGGAGAAAGGAAGGGTTGGAAGAAACGGCTGGTGGTGTGTGTTTTCAAATTTGGCTTCATAAAACCAGGGATGAGCGAACCTACCGCGGCTGTTCAGTCCCAGGGAATGCAGCAGAGTGTAGCAGACATCTGTATCTGTCGCCATCAGGGCGATGGGCTGGTACTTACCTGCCAAGGCCCGAATTGCCCGTATCACAACAAAATTCACCCGAAGTGCTTTGGAATGACGGACGATGACATTCAAAAGGCGCTTTCGAGCCCATAGTAGGATGCACGCCGTATTATCTGTAACGCATTAGCTTCCTCTGTCCGGCATGCAGGGACAAGGACAGACGACCTGAGTATGTTCCCGTAAGTCTTGTGTTTGGCCAATTACGCCACAGAGTGCGGCAAAGAGACAGAGAGTGCACAAGGAGGATAGCGACGAGGACTTCGACATCAAGGAGGACGACATGGAGGATATGCCCTCCGAGTGGGTCCTTTTCCCCTCAGTTATTCGTAGCGAGGACAACTACAACGAGGACTCGGACGACAACGCAGGCGAGGTGGATTCGACGAGGAGACGTCGCACGCGTGCGTCGTACTCCTTCCGAGGCCATCCGTGGAGTGACGACTCGTCGGACGACGGCGACAAGTCCTCCAAGCACGCGAAGGCGCGCTCCGTGGTTGCTGTGAAGGAGGAGGGCGATCGCGAGACCACGCGGCGATCCACCCGCATGTACCTGCCAATAGCCCCCTTGACCGTAGTCGCCGCCACGCATTCATGCCGCAGAGCTTCATTTCTCAGGAGAGCGACGATTCCGACGACAATGCCGATCGTGCCTCCTCCTACAGCGGCCACGCCTCCTCCGACTCGGGCAGCAAGATCGAGCGCATCCTGGGCCGCCGCGTGCTGGCGAACACGCCGGAGGCCGCGGAAGTATCACGTCGCTCGCGTCTTGCCATTGTTGTATTCTGTGATGTCTGTCACGCACAGGGAATCAGTGAGAGTGGTGAGACAGCGCCAGCAGCGCCGATGGAGGGCGACCTGGACAACAAGGCGTTCGAGTACCTGGTGAAGTGGAAGCACCAGTCGTACCTGCACCTGTCGTGGCTGAGCTACGACCAGATGGTGGCGGACAACCCGCCGCACGGCAAGTCGCGGCTGTACCGCTTCGTGAAGATGCTGCCGCGCGACGACAACGGGTACATCGTGGAGAACGCGCCGAACACGCCCGAGGAGGCCTTCTTCAACCCGAACTTCTGCGAGGTGGAGCGCGTGGTGGCGTGCAGTAAGGACATGGCGCTCAGCACGCACGGCGTGTGGCAGAGAGGGTGCCGCGAGATCCTGACGGCGCTGTGCGAGGTGGCGGTGGAGGGCTATGTGTACATCGACCCGTTCATGGAGAGGGTGGACGAGGTGCGAGACGGCGCGCCGGGGTACTACGAGGTGGTGAAGCACCCGATGTGGGTGGCGAAGATCATGGCGAAGCTGAGCGCGGCGGAGCGTGAGCTGATGCGTGAAGACGGGGTGTTGTTCGAGGGGTGGTGGAGGAGGTGGGGTGTAAGGCGTAGTGAAGGCGGAGGCGTGGAGGAGGCGTACAAGAGCGATCAGGAGTTCTTCGCGGATTTGGAGCTGCTGTTCTCGAACTGTCATCTGTGGGCGAGGAAATGAAAAGTGAGACGAAGGTACAACCAGAACCCGAACTGCGGCGTGGTGATCATGTGTAACGCGTTGGAGGAGGTGTACCACGAGAAGCGGAGCCTGTACGAGGCGAAGCTGAACGAGCTGAACGAGCTGGTGGCGCTGACGCAGAGCGAGGATGGCGAGCCGAAGTGAGCGAGAAGAGAGAGAGTGATGGGAAGATACCTGGTGAAGTGGGTGGACCTGAGCTACAAGGACTGCACGTGGGAGAAGAAGGAGGTGATCGCGGACAAGGAGATGATCGCCGCGTACGAGCGCCGGCAACACATCCCGGAGTGGAAGCTGGCGCCGCTGAAGTCGAAGGCGGAGCGCGTGGCACTGGGCGAGAAGTCGATGCTGAAGTTCAAGGAAGGGAAGGTGAGTGTCGGGGGAGGGTGCTGAGACGAAGACGCTGCGACCGTACCAGTGGGAGGGCTTCCGGTGGCTGAAGAACAACTACAACGAGGGCAAGAACAGCATTCTGGCGGACGAGATGGGCCTGGGCAAGACGATCCAGGTGATCAGTCTGATGGAGCACGTGGTGCACAAGTGGGCGTGGGCGCGGCGGGTGAGGCGTAGCATGCAGACGCAGCAGCCCATTCTGGTGATCGCGCCGCTATCGACGCTGGGCTTCTGGCGGCGCGAGATCGAGAGCTGGACGTCGCTGAACGTGATCATGTACCACGACAACGAGGGCGGCAAGGAAGTGCGGCGGCTGATCGAGAAGTACGAGTGGTACTACGGCAACGGCCAGGTGCCGAAGAGCGTGGACCACGAGGTCTTCAAGTTCGACGTGCTTCTCACCACCTATGAGATCACGATCGCCGACGTCGACGCTCTGATGCCCGTAGCGCCGTCTCTGATGGGTGAGGCGTAGATTCGCTGGTCGCTGGTGGTGGTGGACGAGGCGCAGCGCATGAAGAACAAGTCGGGCAAGCTGCAGCAGACGCTCCACGCCTTCCGCTGGCAGCAGTGTGTGCTGCTGACGGGCACGCCGCTCCAGAACAACATGACGGAGCTGTGGACGCTGCTGAACTTCGTGGCCCCCCAGACGTTCCCGTCGCTGCCGGAGTTTTTGCAGCAGTACGGCGACCTGCGCAACCAGCAGCAGGTGAAGACGCTGCAGCAGTCGCTGTCTCAGTTCGTGCTGCGGCGGCTGAAGGAGGACGTGGAGGACTCGATCCCGCCGAAGGAGGAGACGGTCATCGACGTGGAGCTGACCACCAAGCAGAAGACATACTACCGCGCGATCTACGACCACAATCGGGACTTCTTCGTGCATGGGTACGTCAAGTCGGGGCTGGGCATCACGAAGGTGACGAGCGCGAACAAGGCCCCGCGTCTGATCAACATGGAGATCCAATTCCGCAAGTGCTGCAACCATCCGTACCTGCTGGAGGGCGTGGAGGAGATGGAGGAGGGCGCGGGCGTGGCGCCGGTGAAGGACGTGAGCGAGCACCCGCTGGTGACGAGCAGCGGGAAGATGGTATTGCTGCACAAGCTGCTGACAAAGCTGAAGGCGGAGGGCCACCGCGTGCTGATCTTCAGTCAGTTCACGATGATGCTGGACCTGCTGGAAAAGTACATGAAGCTCGCCGGGTTCGTGTACACGCGCATCGACGGGTCGATTCGCGGCAACCTGCGCGACGAGGCGATCGCGCGGTTCAACGACGAGAAGGGCGACGTGTTCTGCTTCCTGCTCAGCACGCGCGCGGGCGGCGTGGGCATCACGCTGACGAGCGCCGACACGGTGATCATCTTCGACTCCGACTGGAACCCGCAGGTGGGGCGTGGTGTCAAGTGCAGGTGCGAGCGTAGAACGACGTACAGGCGCAGGCGCGCGCGCACCGCATCGGGCAGACGAAGGCGGTGCGTGTGTACCGACTCATCACGCGCGGGACGTACGAGGCGGCGATGTTCCAACGTGCGAGCATGAAGCTGGGTCTGGAGCAGGCGGTGATGAACAATGGCCGTAAGAACATGTCGGCGGACGTGGTGGAAGCGCTGCTGAAGGAGGGGGCGTATTCGGCGCTGCTGGAGGACAAGGAGGGCGAGGAGGAATCGCGCGTGTTCTGCGAGGCGGACATCAACGACCTGCTGGAGAAGCGAAGCCGCGTGGTGACGTACGACCGCGGGAAGAACGTGTCTCTGTTCAACAAGACGAGCTTCATCTCTCAGCAGAGCGACTCGAAGCTGGACATCAACGACCCGTTGTTCTGGAAGAAGGTGTTCGGCGAGGACACGCGCGAGACGGTGCTGGAGCGGCTGGAGGACGGGCGCGCGCTGAAGGACGCGGAGACGAAGAAGGCGTACTTCGAGGAGGTAATGAACATGAGTAAGGAGGTGATCGAGCAAATGCTGGGCGGCGAGAGCCTGCCCGAGTGGTACGAGCTGCTGAAGACGGCGCTGAAGCAGGTGTCGCTGATGGAGACCCAGTTCGACGAGGCGCAGCGCAAGGAAGCGGCGCATATGCTGAGCGAGGTGGAGAAGCCGAGTCGGCGTCGCAAGCAGATCACGAACAACGTGGTGGAGGACGAGTACTCGCTGAACGACCCCGACTTCACGACCAGCACCAAGGGCGAGTTGGCGGACGAGGTGTGCTGCAAGTGCTATCGTGATTACTGCTTGATTCGCTGCACGGGCCCGTGTCGCCGGTGCTTCCACCCCGAGTGCGTGGAGAGTGAAAATGGGGGGTGTGGGTGATGCATAGACCCGCCGGTGCGGAAGCAGAAGGACACGTGGAAGTGTGCCGATTGCATCAACCACCGTTACGAGTGCCTGATCTGCCATAAGATGGGCTACGACGCGGCCTTCTACGAGCAGATGATCGAGCAGGGGCTGATCGAGGGCAAGGAGGGCGACGAGACGCTGAAGAAGAAGCTCCGCTTCCGCCGCAAACCGAAGCGCCGCCTGAACGACGATGACTACGAGGCGTCGAGCCACGTGCCGAAGAAGAAGGCGGGCGTGAAGCAGAACCCGCTGATCCACAACCCGGACGTGGTGTTCAAGTGCCTGGTGAAGAATTGCGGACGCTTCTACCACGTGGAGTGCATCCAGAACTGCGACTACGGGTCCAAGGAGCGGTTCAGCGACCTGTCGAAGTTCCGCTGCCCGTCGCACTTCTGCTGCACGTGTCACGAGACGGGCAACACGAAGCACCTGGTGCAGTGCATGCTGTGCAGCCACGCGACACACGTGGGCTGTCTCAACGAGAAGACGGGTCATCGCATCAGCAAGCTGTACTACATCTGCAGCGATCATCCCGTGCCGAAGGGCACGCCCACCTGGGACCCCAACAAGAAGAAGATGATCAGCGACGACGGTGCGTACGGCGCGTGGGACCGCAAGCGCGACGAGCGGAGAAGCCGGACGCCGCGCGCGCCGGCGGAGAAGCCGACGTACGCGCCGGTGCACTACGACGTGCCGATCGAGAAGTACACGGGGAACTGGTGCCGATACTGCGGCGCGCGGCGAAGCAGGTGGGCGTGAGAGATGGGAGGGTGAGATGTAGCGGGTTTATGAAGGGTCCGTGGGGTCCGAAGACGCTGTGTGTGGTGCATTACGTGTCGTGGTTCCGGACGAAGAAGCTGGACCTGTCCGCCTATGTGGGAGAGAGGGGAGATGATGATGCGTAGCCGGAGATCCCCAAGACGCCGATCAACCCCGAAGCGAACTCCGAGCCGAAGTACATGTACTATTTGCAGACAAAGAAGCAGCGAGAGACGCAGGAGTGAGGGGTTTGCCTGTACATACGGTGTGTTTGTTGCACAGGTGAGTGGTATTGGTAGTGGTTCATGATGCTTTGTTAAGGGAAATGGCTTTGATGGAGTTTATCATCCAGTTATGGGATATTGGAAAGGAAATGAGTGATATGCACATTTTCTAGTGCAACACCACTTCAATACTGGCAATCCAGATGATCATCACCCCATTCATCACTTGATCGTTTCATGGGCAGAGGTGGAAGGGCAATCAGTACTAAGTCTATTCACACATTCTAGGAAACAGTTTGATTGGAACCAAAAACCGTTCAACTTATAGAGTTTGGAGAATCGGTGGGAATTTTGGCACCCCATCATCCTTAGAAAACCCATGGAATTTGCGCACGATGCTTTCCGAAGATGAAATTCATTCCATCCTGTCGCTAATCAAGGAAGGTAGCGAACGGAAGTGTGGCTGATGAAGCAGGTTTACGGGAGCAAGTCATTCGTTTTTCCAAGCTGGGGAGGAGCGAAAAGAGACAACGCATTGTGCTAAAGTCCGATTCCTTTGTAAATATCTGTTTTCCTCCTCATTCCCAGGATTCCTCCATCGCGAAGCTGGAGGACCACGGAAACCATTTCGGATTCAATGAAAATCAAATCGAAGAAGTTCCGTTGTTCTTTCATCATCATCCGTAGATCGTTGAGATCATCACTCTTCCCTACATCGATCCCAGTATTGTAAAACGGTTATTGACGTGCCTAAATCCAAATGCAGTGCGTTTTGTGGTCGAATCATGAGCAGTAGACCATCAGTGCAAACACCATCGTTTCTCTAATCAGCATGCTATCGATTGCAGTACTTGACGTTCGCAAGCTGATCCTGAAGTGGTTCTGCCTGACCTACTCCTACACAAGCGATGAAGCCAAGGTTCCAGCACGATCACAGTATAATGAGTAGATGGTGTTTGTGAAGCTGTACGGCTGCGTCTTCTTCCTCCTCGATGACGAAGATTGCCTCCCCTACACCTGCCACCTTCTCTATATCACCACTGTGCGGAGAACAGTCAAACAGTACCGTTCACGCCACCTCCTGTCCCTTTTCCAACACAGTCTGAAAACCGGTCAAATGATCAAACCACTGTACGTGCTGTTACAACTGTACGCGCAGTACGACCCGTCCATTCTCCTGCCCCGACGGCCCAAGATGAACAGCGGCTACGGGCAGTTTCAGCGCATCGACGAAGAGTGGGCGGAGCGGATCCGCGCGATGCGTCAGAATCGGGACAGTCCGGACACAAACCTGACCCGACTCGAGGAGAGCACGTTGGTGGACTTTCGCATGCAGAAGCAAGTGGAGTTGGAGCAAAACGCCTTCTTGGAGAAAGAGGACCGATTTCTGGTACCCGTGTCCGACGACCGTGAAACGTAGTGGCCCCAACCCCATGCGCTGTACACAACACCTGCCAACAAGGAGGAGAAGAAGAAGAGAGAGGTGGTGACGCTGGACCAGGTGAACTCGATCCGCGAACTGGTGATGACGCTGCGCGACAAGCGAATCCGCCTGGCGCGGCCCGACCAGTACTTTTCCCTCCATCTCTCATCACCAGATCGCTCGCCTATCTCGCCGCCTCCTCGCGCTTCGTGCCCTTCGTGCTGCTCTGGGCGCCCTTCGCCGACACGGCGCAGGAACACCTGTGGAACACAATTCCATTCACCATCACACACATTTCCCTCCAACAGAAGCAGACGCTGCTGCACCGCATCCTGCGGATCACACGGTTTGGTGGCGATTGGGGCGAGCGTTTCATTTCCTTTGAGAACACGGTTGTGCGGGATATTGGGTTTCCAGAAAGAGAGGTGTTTTTGTTTTTGTCGCTGCTGCCGGAGGAGTGCGTCCATGACCGAGTCCTTCAGGTGAAGATGGAGTTCCGGAAATCGCCGCTTTCTCGGCAACTGCTCATCTTGGAGGGAATTGCGAATGCATGTTTGTCTCTTCGTCCGCTGCTCAGTTCGCTGGACCACGAGCTGATTGAGAGCAAATTGCACCTCTTCGAATCCTTGTTGGAGAGCTCCTTCCTCATTGCGTACGTGGACGGCTTTTCCGCGGGAATCGGCGTCCTCTTCGCGGAGTATCTAGGCCTGCAGCTGCGCGTGGCAACGAACAACCGGCACTTTTATATTCCCGAGGACCCCGTGTTTTCGCTGCTGCTCCAGACGGAGAATGCAATCGTGCTGAACACGTGTGCCTGGTTCGCGAAGGAGTTGTTGAGCTGGGTGCTGGTAATGGTGTAGACTGCGGAGATTCGCAGATATCCTTCAGGACGAGAAGATGCTGTCCAGATGCTCGGAGATGGAGAGACAGCTGATGCTGCACGTGGAGCGAGTGACGATCCATCAGTCTGTCGTAGGAAACGAAGGATCTGTGTGAGCGATAGGCGTTCGGCTACTTCTACTTCCACATGAAGGAGAAGGAGAAGACGAGGAGCGAGAGCCTGGACGAAGACATGACTCGGTTCGTGAAGTGTCTCCATCGCTACCAACTCCGCTCTCTCGATCGCCTGTTACAATAGCCTTTTCCCGTTTCTTTGTTGCGATCAAACTCTCGTTTCCTCTCTCCGACCGTTGATGGGGAAAACCGTCGTTTGTTCATGCGCATGACGTTGCCATTCTCTCTCTTATGCTCTGAAGGGATCTGTTTGAAGAATTATAGCTGCTATCGGAATGATACCCTGGGCGAAGAGAAGCGCACAGCTTGGTTAAATTCCCGCGGTTCGGCAATCAACTCTCCCTTTCTTCATTATCCTATTCCTTGCGTTTTTCTAGTATCCTCTATTCTAGGTAGGCTGTGTTTCGCGCTTGGGGAGTGTGTCGTCTCACCGCGTGTAGGAATAGCAAATGACCGTGTCAGCCATATATATTCTGGGTCCCACTGGTAAGGTGATCATCTCTCGCGACTACCGAGGCGACGTCACCGAGGCAGCCGTGGATAGGTGGGCCTCGTGTAGATCTGCCTGAGACTGTAGATTTGCGGTGATGCTTCGTGAAAAGGAAGACACGGAATTGAAGCCCGTGATCACCGAGGGAGACACGACCTACATCTACGTGAAGGTCGTTTTCGCGCGATGGACTCACGCGTAGAGCGGAAACCTCTATCTCCTGGCGCTGTCGAAGCGAAACGTGAACGTGACCATGGTTATGGAGTTTTTAAACCATCTTGTCAGAGTCTTCAAGGACTACTTTGGCGTTTTTGACGAAGAGCGCATTCGGTAGCGCCCTCTCCGTTGCGTGACCCGTAGCGACAATTTTGTGATCATGTACGAGCTCTTCGATGAGATGATGGACTTCGGCTTCCCGCAGGTGGCAGCCCTTTGATAACCTGAGGCGTAGATCACGGACACGCAGGTGATGAAGGAGTACATCACGCAGGAGAGCCAGCGTCTGGAGAAGACGACGGTGGTGCCCTCGAACCTGACCAACGTGGTCAGCTGGCGCCAGGAGGGCATCAAGTACAAGAAGAACGACGTGTTCCTGGACGTGATCGAGAAGGTGAATCTGCTGGTGGCGCGCGACGGCACGGTGCTGGACAGCGAGATCGTGGGCACCATCGAGATGAAGGTGTGTCTGTCGGGCATGCCGGAGCTGAAGCTGGGCCTCAACGACAAGGTGCGGTTCGACATGGGCGACCACAAGCTGGAGCCCTCGAAGGCGGGCGGCAACATCGACCTGGAGGACGTGCACTTCCACCAGTGCGTGCGCCTGGCGACGTTCGACAACGACAAGACGATCAGCTTCATCCCGCCCGACGGCAACTTCGACCTGATGTCGTACCGCCTGCACACGCAGGTGCGCCCGCTGATCTGGGTGGAGGTGAGCACCACGCGCAAGTCCTCCTCCATCGACTATTTCGTCAAGGCCAAGTCCAACTTCAAGGCGCACTCCACCGCCACTGACGTCGAGATCTTCGTCCCGCTCCCCGCCGACGTCGACACGCCGCAGTTCAACGTGGTCGCGGCGCGGGCGTGTGAGTCGTAGACCTCGGTAGGCAGCGTGTCGTACGTGCCGGACAAGGACTGCCTGGTGTGGAAGATCAAGCAGTTCTACGGCATGCGCGAGTACCACATGCGCGCGCACTTCGGCCTGCCCTCCGTGCAGCGCGACGACGGCGTAGAACCACAGGGCGGGGCTGAGGCGTAGCAGCAGGACGACTACCAGATGCGCCCCATCGCCGTGAACTTCGAGATCCCGTACTACACGGCCTCCGGCCTGCAGGTGCGCTACCTGAAGATCGTGGAGAAGAGCGGCTACCAGGCGCTGCCGTGGGTGCGGTATATCACTCGCAACGGAGACTACCAGTTGCGAATGAAGTAGTGTTGTCTTGTGTGTCGTGTTTGTGGAACAAAGAGGCGATTGGAAGAGAACGACCAGACCGAAACCCACGATGGGGCAGAGGATCAGGATGAGCAGCAGCGATACGCCGAGAGGATTGCCCAGATTGACGGTCCATCCACCACTAAGGCGTTTCGGAACGCAGAGACGCTCGTCCTAGGAGTGAGCAGTGGTGAAGTGGAGGACGTTGTCGTTAATGTAGCAGCACCCGCACTTCCAGTAGTGCTGTTCATCCTCATCCAGCAATCCTTGGTTCTTCAGCTTCTTCTTCAAGGACATGGTGAAAACAGTGATAATGGCCAACTCCAACACAATAAAGACAAGTACTTGAGGAAGAACGACGATCTTGTACTCGCAGGGAACAGGATGCTCAGGATCGATCTTGCACTACGCTGAAAAGTGTTTAATAGCGAGTACCTTCCAGTTATACTCCCAGTTGGGCTCGAAAACGGAGAAGAAGAACACAGCAAGAAGAGATCCCAACATCGATAACATATTCAACATCCTGATGGAGAGTAGAATAGGATAACAGTACTTGGATCGAATAATGTTGAGATTGTTGCCCTTCTTGAGATACTCGGGATCGATGCTATTGTACGCGGATGCAGGCAGCAGTGTGATCAGCACTACCACTCAGAGAAGAAAGCAAAGACAACGGCCAATGGCGTCGACAAAGAGAGTGATACCTGCGGGAAGGAGGACACTGAACCAGAAAAACGTATTCTGGAGGTGAAGTCGCAGAAACAATCAAACCCGATCCTGATAGCCATTTGGAAGTCCAGAGGCGTCAAAATGGGAGGCACAGACTGGAGGGAGCTTGCTCTTGTTCATGATGCAGAAAACGATGCATGGGATGCAACACGCAACACTGAAGAGCAAGCCGCTACAGATCACATGCCCGATGAATTCTTACGGCAGGGAGAGAACGAAGGCGCTTTTCATTGTCATGGATAAACGAATTGTGGAATGAAACGTATCTCGAGATATGGAACGAAACGCAGTGAATTGAAACGGACTATGGTGGTGCTTCGTAGTACCAGGAACGGAAGAGGCATTACAGGCAAGAAACCCACAATCACACAACCTCTCTTCCAACAGTCTTCCTGTTTGGTGCAAACGTTGTGGCTAGCTATGCACTCTTTTCCTTTCACGGTCAACCGTGTTGTCTATGATTCCTGTCACAATTCCACTTTTCCTACATAATCATTATTATACCGCCTTTTCAACACGAATGGTAAGGTATTACATTCTATGGATCGTTCTAGCCAATTCCAAACAATCCCCCATAGCTGTGACGTCATACGATTCTGCACACTATCAATAATTACAACACAATACGGATGTGTGCAACAAACAAAAGGGCTAGAAGTAATCAGCCAAAGCACCAATATCTATGTGTGATGAAAGGATGGAAAGGGTACTCTTGGTGTTGATCACGATGCCACTCATGTAGGACTTCTTAATGCTCTCCTTTGCAAATCTGAACGCATTGGTGGCATCAAGAGTAATCGTGGTCAAATTAGGCATGTCTAGTCGTTACCGAGCACAGGAAGCCGCACCCTCCAGGTTGATGATGTAGGGATTGGTGAACGAATAGCTTGACGCCACATTGTTGTTCTTCTCCGTCGTGATGGTCGTGAGCTTCGGCAGGTCTACTCATCACTCGTTCCGACAGCCTGTTGCTCTTCATTCTCAGCTCAGCGTCCTTCACATAAGGAGGCGACTGCGTGGGGAAGCTGAAGGCGGAGTATCCCAGCTGGAGGGAAGTGAACTCGGGCAAGTCTACGCATCACGCATCTCGCCGCGAAGCCACTCTCAAACACCACGTGAGCGGTCGGGCCAAACGCTCTCTTTCCGAAGAGAGCCCATTTCAAGCTCGTCAGATCTACGCTCTCAATGCCCTCCTTCGCGCCGACTTCTCAGCACAAGCGAGTTCGCCCAGAAGAAGTTCCAGCTGTAACGCCCCGCAGCGGCACCCGTGCCAGCGTCCAGCTCGCCCATCTTGATGAGTTCCAGAGAGGGCACGTTTTCAATTTCACACACATAGTAGTCATTGAAGGAGTAACGGCCTATCACCAGCTCCTCCACGTTGTCACAATCCTTCAGATAGAAAGCGCGAGTTGTGTTCTTTTGAGGATTGTCGTACTTGGCAATCTTGTGGGCGTAGGTTTCGACGGCGAAGCTGCCCTCGCCGAACTCCAGTCGCTCCAGCTTCGGCATTCCAACGAAAGCCGTTTCATTCACATATCGGAAACACGCGTCACCCACCTTGAACTCCACCAGATTCGGGACGTGAGAAAAATCAAGGGACGTGATCGTTTCATCATTCATCGAGTCACTGTTCACAATCACAGTGCCGGTAATAGACTCGAGAGCATTCCACTCTTCGAGGGTGCTGATGACGGCCGTCTTGCGCAGGCCCATCTCACCAGCGTCTATTTGTGATACAGCGGAACGGAACCCACTGGTAACGTTCCAAGCGGTCCACTTCTGGAACGGGTAAAACAGTCTGACCTTGGCCAGAGAAGGAGTGTCTACCAATCATGCGGAGAATGGGAAGCTGCCTTCGACGGTGATTTCGCGCGGGTACAAGAACGTCTGGCTCCTTCTGTCGTCTCCTGGATGCGTGATAAGACTCTCCAGTTTGGTCAGATCTACTCTTCACACAGCAGGAAGAATCTACTCTTCAGGATCAACTGCGTGTTGTCTGCGTCCTTGAACGTGAACACGTTCGTTCCCAGGTCCACGGATACCAGATTGGGCATATCTGAAGGCGTGAGACATCGCACCCAGTCCCACTCTCCATATCCACCGTCGTGGCGTCGACGAAGGAAGCGTCGCCGATGGACAGCGTCTGCAGCGAGGAGTCTACGGGTCATCGCAGCGGCGAAGCCATACCGGTTATGAGAAGAGAGGAGGATACGAAGCAGCCCTTGCCGATCGCCACTTGCTCCAGCTCCTCCGCTCCGCTCAGAACGAACTCGGTGGCCTTCGGGAAGGATTCGTCGCCCACCTCGATCTTGCGTAGCTTCTTCAGCCCGATCAGCCTGAGCGACGTCGCGCTTTGGAAGGTGTTCTGGCCGAAGACGAGACTCTCCAGCGCAGGGAACGCAGAGAAGTCCACTTCCGTCGCCTCCGAGAAGCTGTCATCGGCAAACACGATGGATTGCGCATAGGACGGAATGTCCGCCAGCGAGGCGATGCCCGCAGAAGGCACGACGAACTGGCGATTGCCAACGAAGCGGAGAGCGAAGGCGTAGCCGGCAATACCGGCGAAGTCCGTGTTCGTTTCATTGTCGCGCATCGGCAGCTTCACGTTCACGTTCTCGCAGGGAGAAGGCGTCCCCTCCACCACCCAGTAGCCCTCAATCTCTTCTGTGGTCTTCACGTATCCCGTCACCAGTCCGTACAGCGAGGGCTGGTACACCGTGGCTCTCAAGGCAACATCCTCCTCGCGCATGTCCTTCACGAAGCGAAGCTGCTTCATGTCCATGGAGAGAAGAGTCAGCACAGGGTTCCCTTCGGCAATCAGGTTCATCAAAGCACCGCGATTCGGTCCCTCCGCCTTTTCCACGTCGAATCGCAGACGCTTCGACTGCGGAATGGAGCACAGGTCCTCTCTGGCAGCAACGGCGTTATCCGCGTCACTCTCTCTCACCAAGCCGATGTCCTTCAGGTTGCTGACAATGGTGCTCATTTGCAGGCCATTGCAAGGATCTTCTTGGGTGTAGCACTGCTTCACGAACTCGGCAGACAGCTTCTCATTCCCTCCGACCATGGCCAGCGCTCGCTCGCCCGCGTTCACAATCATCGTCACCCAAGACAGAGAGCAGTCGTTGGGCTTGGCGTACTGAATCCAGTTGGAGTCCGCGGGACAGAAGTAGCGATCCATCGTAGTGAACACCGACTCATAAGCGTCCTGATACGTATCAACCGCATCAAAGTACGATCCCTTTCCCGAATACTTCTGTTTCACATCCATCACACCAGCCAGATCATCCAGAGAAAAGTCCATCAATATCGTATATTCCATGTCATAGGGAGTATACGCCGCCTTAGAGAGCATATCCTGACAGTTCTTCTTAAAAGCATCAAAGTGCAGACTACAGCATGATCTTTCTAACAATTCCCCTACGTCTTGTACTCATCACAATCGTTGGTGCACTTCATGGGATACAGACTCAGGTACGAATCATAGGCCTCCATTGTGCACAAGCCCTCCGCCATGAGAGGCACAGCCAAAACAGCAGTCCAAATGAGCAACACAGTATTCATTGTCTTTTCAAACGTATTGTGGCGTTTTTAGAAACAGGATGATACGATGACTATTTTCGGGACTATTTTGTCACTGAAGACAGTTCTGCAGCCAATTACGGCGATTATTAGAAACAAGTATAAAACGTTGTTTCTTCCTTTCGTAGTCCGCAGTAGATCGAGTTCATTCTTTGTCGATGAACGTTGCATCACACGAGAAAGTTGTTTTGTTCGTGGATAATGGAATACGTTCCTTGTTGTTGAGTTGTTCCTAGTGGGTGTTCCCGTGAAACGAATAGGGTTCTATCGCCTTCTTTCATCCTTTCCATTCGATAGAAGTAATAGATAGAACAGTCTGTACGGCGATTCTATCCTGCTAGTAGTCAAATCGTCCTACGCCCATACCACCAACATCCAACTCGAATATGCACATACGGTAAGCAGAGCTGCTGTGAATCCCGAATCAGAGCACTTGTCTTCTCAACAAAGCAGTAAAGAACAACAACTACTCCTTCTTCTGCTTCATCATAAACCTTTTCTTTCCGTCCTTCTTATTCCGCACCATCTTTCTCTCCTCCTTCGGCGTCATCTCCTTGGCATTCGCCGCACCTTCCGTTCCCTTCTCCTGCTTGGGCTTCTCTTGTCTGGGCTTGTCCTGTCTGGGCTTGTTTTGTTTGGGCTTGTCCTGTCTGGGCTTCTTCCCAAAGCGCTTCTCTCCCTCCTTCTTTCCACTCTTCTCCTTCTTCCCCACCTCCTTCTTCCCCACCTCCTTCTTCCCCACCTCCTTCTTCCCCACCTCCTTCTTCCCAGCAATCACCTCCTCTCTCTCCTCCGCCGCCTTTCGGTTCTCCTCCAGCGCCTTCTCGATCGCCAGGTCCTCCTCGCTCTTCTCCTTGTCCACGGGGATCACGTTATCGTACTTCACCAGCTTCGCCACGAAGAAGCCGTCCGTGTTGTGCACCTACACCTCACCGCCCACTCTCACGCCCACGTGCGGGTAGTATCTCCGCGTCATCGTCATCGCGGGGTGGAACTTGTACGTGCGGAAGGAGGTGAAGCCGGGCGTGCCAAAGGACAGCCCCGTGTCCACCAGCTTCACGTGGCGCTTGCGCAGCGCGTAGTTCACCACGGCCTCGTTCTCGTACACGGAGATGGAGCAGGTGGAGTACACGACCACGCCGCCGGCCTTGGCACTACGCGTCAGCCCCACAGTCCGCACGCACTTGGCGTCCACGGAGTCGATGGCGGCGAGCAGCAGCAGCTTCTGCACGAAGGCGTTGGCCTGGATGTTCTTGATCGTGCGGTTCAGCTTCACGGAGGTGTCGCGCGAGATGACGCCCAGGCCCGAGCACGGCGCGTCCAGCAGCACGCGGTCGAAGCCGCCCATCACGTCGGGGAAGCGGCAGCCGTTGTAGTTGGTCACGATCGCGTTGGTCACGCCCAGGCGGTGCAGGTTCGCCACCGTGGCCACGAGACGCTCCTTCTTGAGGTCGTTCGCCACCAGCACGCCCGTGTTCTTCATCAGCTGCGCGATGTGCGTCGTCTTGCCGCCTGGCGCGCAGCACATGTCCAGGATGCGCTCGTTCGGCTGCGGGTTCAGCGCCATCACGGGCAGCATCGAGGACGCTGACTGCAGCATGTAGTGACCCGCCAGGTACTCGGGCGTCGCGCCGATCGGCACCGGCGTGTCGTAGATCTTCAGCCCGATGCGGCTCCACTCGCCCAGCGGGTCCAGATTCACGCCGCGGTTGATCAGCGCCTGCGCCAGGTCGCGGCGGCGCGTCTTCAGCGTGTTGGTGCGGATCACCAGCGGGCGGTCGTTCTCGTTGGCCTCCAGCCACTCGAGGCACTCCTTGGGACTGAACATGTCGAAGAAGTACTCGATCAGCTCCTCGTTGTAGCTAGGGGTGATGGAGGCGCGGCGAGGCCCACCAGTAGAACTTGGCGCAGTAGCTGCGGAGGCGGTTCATGTACTCCTCTCGGCTGATGGCAGGATCGCGCTTGCGGCGGAAATCGGACAGAATGTTCACCAGATCCTGAATACGCTCCTTCATCTCGTTCAGATCGTGAACGGCCTCGCTCTGACCACCGAGGCCCATCGTTCCCTCCTTGTTCAGATCCTCCTCCAGATTCTCCTTGGCCTCCTTCTCAACAAGCACGCGATTCTTTTCTTCCTCCTCTGCCTCCAGTTCAAAGTCGTTCTACTCATCACTCTACACCCACACACCCAAACCTTTTCTTCCTCTTCCATTTCGCTCTCCTCCTCTTCCTCCTCTCCATCCTTCGTGTCCTTCTTCAAACGGATCCAGGAATTGTCCTTATCCGAGAAGGCTTTTGCTCCCTTTGTCATAGATTGGTTTTCCTCGTGTTCGGCATTATCATTGCTGCTGATCTCACTTTCGTCGCTGATAATCGCCGTGATAGAATTATCCTTCTGTAAACTCTTTTCCTCGGTCATTCCCTCACTATCGCTATTTAAAAGACCCTCGTCTTCGGAAAGAGACATGATGCTCGCAGGAGGATGGTCAAATCACGAGAAAACTGCGAAAAAAGGAATGGGCGTTTCATCAATCTGTGTTTCAAGAATACTAGCAACTCTTATGCAGAATGATTTGAAATAGGAAGAAAAGTGTTTGGGAGAAGAGGCAGGGAAAAAGAGGGTCATTCCCATGGGTGCTCTGTTTTGTCCAACACGAGGCAGAATGCTTTTGAGCATCATGCTAAACACATTCACATAGTTATATGGCATGAATGGGTAGACACCAAAATAGGCTCTGCTTTTTCCATCGTCTTTCATTCTGAAGGGTTCCCTTGCAAATCGAGTAGAAGGGCGATAGCCACTGTTTCTGTTTATCGTTGGATATCCCAAATATGTGAGAAAAAGGGCATTTCCCCTCACGCTGTAGAGTTGTCTGCTTCGATTTGTGTTTTGTTGATTTGCACGAGCAGATAAGATTGCATCGATGGAGGACATTGACATTTCGAACTACTCTCTCACTGGTGTAATCCAGTACTTGGCAGATAAGTTCCATGAGTACCCGTTCCTTCGTTCCCACTGAGCGGTAGATTCGATATGGAAAAGATCAAATGGTCTCAGGAGAAGGAAGAGCTATTGAGGAAGATCGCCAACTTGGAAAGCGAGAAATCTGTAGGACTGACTAGGGTGCATTATTCCGTAGTATCTTGAGCAGCAGCTTGTGGAGCTGGTGAATCCGACCATGGTTCGCACGGACGTTCCCTGTTCCCCTCCTCGTTGATCGTAGGACTATTCCAGCTTCACCCGTTCGCTGGGATCGCGCCACAACGACGGCACCGGCACGCACTACCGGAGCATCAGCCGCATGACGGCTACGCGCAAGGTGCTGCAGCGCTACCTGAACAAATACGACACGGACGGGGGCACGCCGCACTTCACCCCCCAGGACGACTCGCTGCCCTCGCGTCGCTCGCGCCAGTACTCCAGTCCCGGGCACTTGTCGCTGCGCCTGTCGGGCCGCGCGGAGTCACCGGCGGTCTGCACGCCGTCCCTGCCACTGGCATACAAGGTGATGGACATGTCGCCGCCAGTGGGTCGGCAGGCGGGGGAGAAGGAGGAGGGCTTCGAGGACATGGAGGATGTGGACTTCTCCATGATTCTGAAGCTGCGCGAGGAGCGCGAGGCCCGGCGGTCGGAGCGCGCCCCGCCCGTCGTCCGACCTGGTGAAGGGGTGAAGCCAGTTGAAGAGAAATCTGAAGTGATGAAGGAGGAAGTGAAGCCTGCTGAGGAGAAGCCTGAGGTGGTAAAGCCTGAGGAGAAATCTGGAGAGAAACCCGAGGTGAAGCCAGTGGAAGCGAGGGAGGTGAAGCCAGTTGAAGCGAGGGAGGTGAAGCCTTCAGAGAAGCCTGCGGAGATGAAGGAAGAGACGAAGCCCGTCGAGTCAGAGCCCATCGGAGTGAAGCCTGCAGCGCCGAGCAGCGCCGAGAGCACGGGAGGGACAAAGACGAACCAGAACGACTCTGCATGCGCCCCGGCAGAGGAGGGCAAGAAGGACGGCGTGCCGGAGACAGAAGCGAAAGAGCCGAAGGAGAGCACGCGGCGGCGGCGTCGGAGCCACAAGGCCTTCACCCTCGCCCCACCTCCACCGTCCTCCCTGCCACCCACGCCTCCGGCTCAGGCGACACAACCAATACCTCCTGCTCAGACAACGCAGCCCACTCAATCCCCTCAAACAACCCAACCCACTCAACTACCCCCACAAGCCACAGAACCGAATCCAGAACTGAAACCAGAACTGAAGCCAGAACTGAAGCCAAAAACAACAGAGCCAAAACCAGACCCAACAGAAGCACCGGAGAAGCCTTTATTCCCGCTGGACGAGCAGATCGACAAGGTGACGAACCTGCTGCACTACTCGACAGGCCGCGTCAACGCCTTGTAAACCCGCGCCGCGCCGCTCACGCGTAGCCACCTCGCGCCCGTCCGCGGCATCCAGTTCTCCAGCGCCAACGAAACCACCCTCATGACGGCCGACGAGCTGGGGACCATCTGTATTTGGGACACCCCCCACTCCGAGTGGGCGCCTCCCCCACCGCTCATCGCTAGACTGTGCATCGAGCCGGTGCCCTCGCAGGTCATCTACTCCTCGCAAGAGGCCCCCACGCTCACCGCCGTGTGGGTGGACCCCATCAGCGCCGTGGCCACGGGCCAGGCCGACGGCACCATCCGCCTCTACCGCGTGGAGCCCTCCCGCGCCTCTTCGCGCTTCGTGAACGGCGCCGTGCGCGCCACGGAGGAGGTGCGCCGCGGCGCCAACGGACTGTTCGACGAGCTGCCGAAGGAGCCGTGGGCGCGGGCGCGGGCGGTGAGGTGTAGGGTGAGCGTGCTGTGCGACCACTCGGACGCGGTGTGGAGCCTGTTCAGCAACGGGCGCGCGAGCCCGGGCTGCCGCCGGTGGCTGTTCTCGGCGAGCGCCAGCGGGAGCATGCGCGGCTACGACCTGGAGAGCGGTGGGTGCGTGCGGTGACGGTGAGGCGTAGACCGCGGCGTGTTCTTCCCCGTGCCGCAGTGCGACGGGCAGGCGGACGTGGTCACGTCGATGACCAGCAACCCGTACTACGAGGGCAGCTTGTTCTGCGGGCACTTGTCGGGTGAGGCCGTGGCGGGGGCGTGACGCGCAGGCGACATGACTCTGATGGACCTCGAGACGCAGAAGGTGGCCGCCACCTTCAAGCCGCGCCAGACCAACGCCTCCTTCTACACCGCCCTCAGCGCCTCCGCCTTCGACTCCGTACGCCCGCGGCGCCTCTCTCACGTGCAGGTGTACTCCGTGGCCATCCACCCCACCTACCCCCTGGTGGCGGCCGGCACGCGCTACGGCAACGTGCACCTGTTCGACGTGCGCGACCCGCGGCTGGTGGTCAGCTACCACGCGCACAGCGACTCCGTGACGCAGGTCAGCTTCCACCCCTGGTTCAACTGCGTCCTGACCAGCGGCTTCGACGACTCCTTCCGGCTCTGGTGCGCGCGCGACCGCGTGCTTTTGCACCAGTACAACGTGCGGGAGAGAGGAGGGGATGATGACTAGAACTTCGGGCGTGACGAGTTTGACGAATCGGGACTACGTTTTGCCGTGAGCGAATCGAACGGA
Organism: Blastocystis sp. subtype 1; assembly: GCA_027406405.1. Taxonomy (NCBI): domain Eukaryota; class Bigyra; order Opalinata; family Blastocystidae; genus Blastocystis; species Blastocystis sp. subtype 1. Next base: position 163,354 of record JANPWL010000044.1, read on the forward strand.
TGTGTGGTCCTCGGAACAACCTCCGGAGTGCTCCATTGCCTAATTTAGCCACTCCTTGTTGGAAATGCGCGATGAAACAAACACGTCACCTGAAACAACAACTACACGAGATCAGAGCTCAATTGAATGCGAACCGCCTCTAAGGGAAGAGATTTGCCTTCCGTACCAGCCATTTCGCCATCTCTCACCCAGCCCTGCCATCCACGGCCTTTCACGCACGCGCAATACGACACGTGGAAGGATTCGGCGTCCTCTAGCCAAACCCGAATGGCCTCCAAGCGCAGTCCCTCGTCCCGCGTTCCGCACAGCTCGCCACTCCCCACCTTCTCCATCCAGCCCTTGTTCTCCACGTGTCCTTGAACCGTCAGATGCCCCGGTCCGTCGTACAGCACCACCAGCCCCTCCATGCGAGTTCCCTTTCCCTCGGCCCCGACGACGTCCCCTTCCTTTACAAAGAGCGTCCAAATTCCCTTTTCCATGAGGGCTCTGTAGGAAATGCGGGGTTCTTGCACGAGAACCCGGATGTGGACTCCCGTAATCATCGTGCTTCCACTTAAATCCCCAGCAGCATCAAAGTTTCCAGTCCAGGACGTCCATTCCCCGTTTTCCATACGCACTCTGTAATAGAGGTAGTATCCATACGTATTTGCGATCCGGAGTCGAATGGCGCACATGTAGTGTGTGCGCGCCTTGTCCCCGAACAATTCCCCATTCTTCGTCATGGGCGTCCACTCCCCGTTTTCCATACGACACTGACCTTCGATAAACCCCTCTCGATCGCAAGCGATTTCAAAGCCAGATAGACGCTCGCTCCCAATTCCCTCTCCGGATGAATGGGCTAACGTCACCCATTCACTGTGCTTGTCGTCTACCCCAAGAACCCGGTAACGAATGCTCGGAAGAAGAGCCATGATTGCGCACGAATTTGAACAGAACGAAACTCCCGTGGTTGCAGCTGCAAGGCCATTTTTTTCATAATGGCTAAGAGAGTCTACAAGCCTCACCCCGTGTTAGAGGTATCCTTTTCTATTATCTTCCTCGCCCTTGCGATCCTGTATTCGTTCGTCCTCCATCTCTCCTAATTCATGTGATAGTTACTGTATTTATGTGGAAGGTCGCTTCTTCTGGACCCTAGTTGCTTCTACGGCTATTGTTACTGGCCTTGTTTGGATCGTTGAGAAGGCCCTCAACGCATGGGGAAAGTGGTTCTCTCACCGCTTCCTGAACGACGAAAGACACCGTTTATGTGTGTTGCAGCGCTCACATGTAGAGGATCCCCTGTCGAAGGTGTATGCTCTCAAGAAGTTCGTCGACCAGGTGAGCATTCAAATTTCCACTTACGAGCAGGGCTGGCAGCTTGTTTATCATACTGTCTTTTCGATTTGGGAGTACATCGTTCTCAGACGCCACAACTGGTTCCAGGGTGAAGAATTCCTCTACCCTGTGAGTGCTACTGTCGACACGCCCTACGATGTGGGTTTGATCTTCATTGTGCAGATCGTACGGATTTCGATCCCAAATTCCCGATAGTCTCTTTGGTTCTACCAGGCGTTCCGTCACGTCTTCGTGAACCAGCGCAAGAAGGACTTCTACGAGCTCTTCCTCCACCACATCGTGACTCTGAGTCTGTGCTGTAACAATCTATCCACTCCATGACGGTTAGACGAAGCGTATCACCGCTACTACAAGCACGGTCTCATCATCCTCTTCGTAGCCCATCGCCATTGCCGTCATCTCTAGCTCCATGACTCTAGCGACATTCTTGTGGATTCGGTGAAGATGCTGAACCTGTGCAAGATCGACGGCGCTCAGGACTACTTCCTCCTGGAGGGCATGTACGCGATGACGCTGATCGTGTGGATCTATCAGCGCCTGTACATCTTCCCCAAGGTGGTGATCGAGAAGGCGTGGATGGTGCTGCCCACGCTGTACCCGGGTCTGAGCTTCGGCGAGATCTTCAAGAAGGAGTGGGTGCTCATTTCCGAGTTTGGCTGCGTGTCCGTGCTGTACCTTCTCCACTGGTACTGGTTCGTCCTCCTCGTCAGACTGGGCTACCGTGCGCTGCTCACGTTGGCGAGCGCTGTGAGGGTAATGCGTAGGGAGAGAGAGAAGATCCGAGAGATTATGAAGGACGGTTACGAGGGCGCCTCGGACGATGAAAGCGATGATGAGGAGCCCAAGAAGAGGGACTAGTCCTTCTATTGCTTGCTCTGTGTTTGTTGGACAGCTGTTGGGGCGCCCCTATTTGAGTCCACGGGCAGGTGAAAGACGGGGGGGTTCCACAAAGAAAGAAAGAACCTGTCAGAAGCAATGTCTGTAATCCAATTGGGTGAGAAACAAATCGCGTTGGACGATCTCGAGGGTATTCTTGCCAACTCCATTCCTGTGGTGGTTGACCCTGCCTTCGCCGCTAAGGTTGTTCGCATCCTCATGGACGTCATGCGTAGATTCAAAAGCCTGGAAAGGGAAAGCACAGCGCCCATGAATGCGTAAAGTGGGCGGACACGCGGTATCCTCACTCCTAGGATCCCGAACGTCGCGCTCCCTGCGATGGAAGGCTCGTCGAAGGTTTGCGAGCTCTTCACACTCCTGTCTCTGCTGAAAGTGGGAATGGCGGATTAAAATGACCTGCAGGGAGAGGGAATCAGCACCGAACTAGTCAACGGACTGGTTCAGGAGATCAATTCTCACGAGAGCAAGGAGGTGAGCATTTTCGACTACGAGAAGAGCATTGCCGAACTGAAGGGAGGTGCGGCACTGAGCGAGCACGAGAAGCACATGGTCAACATGGCATGCCTGGCACTGCGATGTGACTCCTAGCTGTCTCCCCGCACCACGGCTCTGTGCTACCTCATCTTCAAGGAGGGAGAGAAGCTGAACACCCTGATGCTGGCGGTGGCTTCCCTCCTCATCTCGGTCCTCAAGGCTAAGATCGACACGCTCAACGAGACGATCTACGAAGTGAGCTTTTTCCATATGTCCAATGGCTAGATCGACCGTCCGCACCGCTGCGCGGCCTACATCGCGCAGATTCTCCGCCTGATGCTGTTCGGCGCGAGCCAGCTCAGCGAGGACCAGGACGCCTCCGTGAGCGCGCTTCCCGAGGTGCGGCCCCGCGGGTGCGCTGACGCGTAGCTGCTGGGTCCGAGCTACGACCTGCTGAAGCACCTCAAGCTGTCGCTGCAGGCGGAGCTGAACGCGCCCGCCGCGCGCGAGGGCTCCAGCATCCTGGTGTCGCACTGCGTGAACCTGGAGTACCAGCTGCAGCAGATCCTCACGCGTGGGCACGTGCGCGGCGGCTGAGCTGTAGACCTCGCGGGCATGATGGCGCTGGTGGACGCGGCGTGCAACGAGAAGGTGGAGGCGGCGCTGCAGAGCCAGAAGGCTGTGAGCGCGGCGCTGGCGGGCGTGGACGCGGCGCTGGCGGTGCCGTACCGCGTGCTGGCGGAGATGGCGGCGGTGCGCGACGTGATGGTGGCGGTGCTGGCGCGGTGCGCGGAGCTCCTGCGCGAGCGCATCGAGAAGTCGGTGAAGGTGGTGGAGGAGAAGACGATCGACCCCGCCATCGAGGCGCGGCTGGCGGCGGAGCGCGCGAAGGAGGAGGCGGAGATGGACCCGGCGACGCTGGCGCGCATCCGCGAGAAGCGCGCGGCGAAGGAGGCGAAGAAGAACAAGAAGGCGGGAAAGAAGGAGAAGAAGCTGAACCCCGGCAACGGCGTGCAGGCGCTGCTGGACACGCCCGAGGTCACAGCGTAGCGACGGGCGCGCGGCGTGAGGCGTAGGGCGGCGGGCTACGACCTGGTGCGCGGCGCGACCTTCGGCGCGATCGCGGCGCTGTTCGAGTCGCTGCAGTCGGGCGGCGTGCACCGCAAGCCGAAGATCCCGAAGGTGGGCGTGCGCGGCGCGCATGAGGGCTAGGGCACGCGCGACTTCCTGCCGGAGCAGATGGAGATCCGCGCGAAGGTGATGGACACGATCCGCGGCGTGTTCCGGCGCCACGGCGCGGTGGAGATCGACACGCCGGTGTTCGAGGAGAAGGAGACGCTGATGGGCAAGTACGGCGAGGACAGCAAGCTGATCTACGACCTGGCCGACCAGGGCGGCGAGATCCTGGCGCTGCGCTACGACCTGACGGTGCCCTTCGCGCGCTTCCTGGCGGTGCACCAGGTGGGCAACATCAAGCGCTTCCACATCGCGAAGGTGTACCGCCGCGACAACCCGGTGGTGACGAAGGGCCGTTACCGCGAGTTCTACCAGTGCGACTTCGACATCGCGGGCAGCTACGGCGCGATGATCAGCGACGCGGACGTGCTGGCGGTGGGCGTGGAGATCTACCGCGCGCTGGAGATCGGCGACTTCATGATCAAGGTGAACCACCGCGAGCTGCTGGACAGCATGATGGAGATCTGCGGCGTGCCGCCCGCCAAGATCCGCGCCATTGGTAGGACTGCTGGGGGTGAGTGAGGCGCAGGCTCGGCCATCGACAAGCTGGACAAGGAGACGTGGGAGACGGTGCGCGCGGAGATGGTGGAGAAGAAGGGGCTGGCGCCCGAGGCCGCGGACAAGATCCACGCGTTCGTGTCGATCCGCGGCGACGCGTGGAGCGTGTACGACCAGCTGCTGGCGATCGAGTCGATCCAGCAGAACGCGCGCGCGATGAAGGCGCTGGGCGACATGAAGCTGCTGTTCACGTAACGGCGGCGCGCGGCGCTGAGGCGTAGGTACCTGGAGGCGATGGGCTACCTGCAGTACCTGAGCTTCGACATGTCGCTGGCGCGCGGGCTGGACTACTACACGGGCCTCATCTACGAGGTGGTGCTGAACAACAACCCGTGGGGCGTGGGCTCCATCGGCGCGGGCGGCCGCTACGACCACCTGGTGGGCATGTTCAACGCGGGCGGCAAGGACATCCCGTGCGTGGGCATCTCCATCGGCGTGGAGCGCGTGTTCACCATCCTGGAGAAGCAGGCGCAGGAGAAGGGCGGGCTCAAGTGCACGCCGTGCTCGGTGCTGGTAGCCTCCGTGGGCAAGGACATGACGGTGCACCGCATGCGCGTCGCCGCGGACCTGTGGCGCAACGGCATCGCCGCGGAGTTCGGCTACCAGGAGAACCCGAAGCTGCAGAAGCAGCTCGCCTACGCGCTGGAGGCCGGAATCAACTGGGTGGTCGTGGTGGGCGAGGAGGAGATCAAGGAGGGCAAGGTGAATCTGAAGAACCTGGGAACCCACGAGGAGGTGACGATTCCCGTGGAGAGTGTGGTCGCGGAGCTGCGCAAGCAGGGACTGAACTACCGCTGTTTGTTCGCAACGCCAGTATATTCGCTTCGTCCGTATCGAATCTCCTTCCCTCGGTGGAGTATCCAATTTCGAAGATCGTAGTTGCTTCGCATCTCTCCGAAAACGATCATGGACATCAACCTCGACACAATCATTTCGATGCTTCTCGACGCGAAGAAGGACAGAGTGGGAACCCAGATCAACCTTCCGGAGGAGTGGATCCGCATCCTGTGCCTAAAGGCCCAGGAAGTGTTCAAACAAGAGCCCATGTTGTTACATTTGCACCCGCCTCTTCAGATTTGCGGTAGAAGTCCGGCTGCGCTGTCTTCTGCGTAGGTGACATCCATGGACAGTACTATGACCTTCTCCGTCTGTTTGAGTACGGCGACTATCCTCCGAAAACAAAGTATCTCTTCCTGGGGTAGTCGTTTTTGTGTTCCTTCACCGCAGGGACTATGTGGATCGAGGGAAGCAGAGCATCGAGTGCATCTGTCTCCTCCTCGCGTACAAGGTGAAGTACCCGCAGCAGTTTTTCCTGCTCCGCGGAAACCACGAAACAGACAACATCAACAAGATCTACGGGTTCTACGACGAGTGCAAGCGCCGGTACAACATCCGCCTGTGGAAGGCGTTCTCAGACTGCTTCAAGTACATGCCGGTGTGCGCGCTGGTCGACGATCGCATCATCTGCATGCACGGCGGCCTGTCCCCGGAGCTGACCTCGCTCTCGAAGATCGAGGAGATCAAGCGTCCCGCCATCGTCCCCGACAAGGGCCTGCTGTGCGACATCCTGTGGTCGGACCCCGAGTACGAGCTGGCGTCGGGCTGGGGCCTGAACGACCGCGGTGTGAGCTACATCTTCGCGGAGGACGTGGTGCACGCCTTCCTGGAGGACCTGGACCTGGACCTGGTGTGTCGCGCGCACCAGGTGGTGGAGGACGGCTATGAGTTCTTCGCGGACCGGCATCTGGTGACCGTGTTCTCGGCGCCGAACTACTGCGGCGAGTTCGACAACGCTGGCGCGATGATGAGTGTGGACGAGTCGCTGCTGTGCTCCTTCCAGGTGGGCGAGGTGCCGGCGCGTGAGGCGTAGATCCTGAAGCCGGTGACGTCGAAGCAGCGGTTCCACAGCAATGGCGAGTCCATCTCGGACCCGCTGGAGACGGAGACGGACGCGAAGAACAAGAAGCACTATGACAAGGAAAAGTATCTCGAGTAGTTGTGGACTGTTTGCAACAAACACGCGACACACCGTGGTCGGAGGTGCGCAACTGGTAGAAGAGGATGTACGCGTCGCGGTTGTTCTCCAGCTGGCTCTCCGTCAGAGAAGTCACCAAGTTGTCGTTGTAGCAGTACCACTCGCACGCGTCCGACTCGGGGCGCGAGCAGTGGTTGATGTAGGCTGTGTAGTGTCCCGAGCCGGTGGACCCGAAGTGGTTCACCACGCCGATCAGGTCGTATCTACGCGTCACGCACGCGCCCCACGCCCACAGCACGCTCCCGGAGGGTAGGCGGAAGTACTTCGACAGGTCCAGGCCCTACGCGTCACGGCGCACGACGACCGCCACGTGCACGGGGTACTTGACCTCCTCGAAGAGCTTCACGGGCGTGTACTGGTCGTAGGAGAAGCGCATGAGGTGGAGGATCATGACGGAGGGCACGTGCTCCATCACCGTCTCGCGCATCACGTCCACCACCTGGTGGCAGCGCTCGCACCGGTAGCCCTCGCGCAGGTCCAGCACCTCCTGGTGGAAGTACTGCTGCAGGCACTGCTCGAGCGTCAGTGTCGAGGAGGGCAGCGGCGCGTCCTGCGCCAGCGACGGGTCGATGAAGTGGGACTGGTGGGGACTCTCCCGGGACAGCGCGAGCAGCCCGGAGAGCAGCGCGGCGACGCTGGGGTGGAAGGAGAAGGCGCCCAGGTCGCGCGGCGCCAGCGGCGTGGTCTGGCGCACCACCTTCACGGAGGGCGCGATGGTGACGGCCAGCTGCGTGAGGTCCTCCGTGATGAGCGTGCTCAGCAGCACGGCCTCCTCCAGCACCAGCAGGTGCACTGCGTGCGTCTTCTTGGCGTCCTGCAGACTCACGTCCTCCACCTCGGGGTCTAGTCGTCAGCGCGCGCCGCGACGCCCACAGAGCGAGCGCACCTGCGCCAGGAACTGGCCCACCGTCATGCGGTCCGTCGCCACGAACACCAGTCGCGGCAGCTTCTTCAGCTTGCCCTTCTACGCCTCACCGCGCACGGCCACTCGCACCTGGAGCACGTGGAGCGCGAAGCAGTGCAGCGCGGAGGGCGCCTTCTCTTCCTCCTCCTCGTTGCTCAGCGCCGCGGGCAGCTGGATGACGTTGGTGGGCAGCGGGGGCAGCACGCGGCAGATGAGGTTCTTGCCCTCGGTGAGCATCCCGTTCACCCAGTCGGAGGTGGCGCACCTAGCGGTGAGGGGCGGGGGGCGGGCGCACTTGGTGTTGGAGGACTGGATGGCGTAGAAGGAGGGCGGGAGGTGCAGCGGGTCGATCTGGGCGAGCAGCTCCTGCATGGCCTGGACGGAGATGCCCTTGCGCACCTGCACGGAGTACTGCTGCGGGCGCGTGGTGACGGTGAAGGCGGGGTGGATGAAGAAGGGCGCGTAGAGGATGCACGACAGGATCATCACGTTATGGATCGGGAGGGGCAGCGACAGCGACGTGCAGGACTGCGTCGAAGCGATCTGGTGCCCGCAGTTCCCGCACGTGGAGGTCGCGCAGAGGAGGAACGAGAAGACGGGCGTCAGCGGCGACAGCAGCGCGCGACAGTGGTTCAGCCACGCAGACGGCGTTGGAGGGGGTGCAGGCTGTGCGGGCTGTGCGGGCTGTGCGGGCTGTGCAGACTGTGCGGGCTGCCGCTTCTGGACGTTGGTCTCCTCCATGAGGCCTAGGCGTGAGCAGGCGCGCGGGGGCGTACCGTCCAGCAGCTGGCTGATCGCCTCGTGGGCGTCCTCCTGCCCCCACAGCGAGAGCGAGCGCTTGCTGCGTAGCAGTGCGGAGCGCACGCCGTTGGAGTACACGGCGCGGCGCCCGAACTGCATGTCGCGGAAGAGGCGCGCCAAGGCGGCGCAGAGCGGGTGGGTGGCAACGGCCTAGGCATGAGGAGAGGTGGCAGGATGCACGGTGGGGGAGAGGTAGCGGAGGTACTGGTCGCTGACCAGCAGGCGGCGGAGCGGCGCCACGGAGAAGAGGCACTGGAGGGAGGAGGCCAAGTAACAAGTGTTCCCCGTGTTCACGATCCCCTCGCGCGTGAGGTTCGCCGTGGCGGTGATGGCGGGGGCGTCGGCGAGCGGCAGAGTGGGCGAGGAGGAGGCGCGGGCGCACTCGGAGTGGTGGTAGGGGCTGTGGAGGGAGTAGCACTGCAGCGAGCAGTAGTAGCAGCGATTGCACTGCTTGCAGCGGATCACGGAGTCCGCGCCGCACACCACACAGGGGTACACCACGGATAGCGAGCAGGAGGCCATGTTGGCAAATGGGTCCGGAACCGTCGGCTTGTCCGCAGGAAGCATGAGAATCGACGACCGGTGGGAAGGGCCATCCATTTTGCAAATCGCGGGATTGCTCAGAGAGGGCTGGAGCATGGGCTTCCCATTGGCAAAGAACTCGTCGTCGGTCTGGTAGTCGCTCTTGTAGGAGGAGCGGATATTCGCGTTGGAGTGTATCCGGTTCGACAACACGAGACTGAAGTCATAGCCGTATAGCGAACTCAGATACCCCCACACCGATATATTTACAAGGTAGTAGTCAATTCCAGGTAGCAGGTTGGGGTGGAGGACAATGGTGCTCGCATCGGGCGTCGATGAAAGAGACAACTAGTTGTGAGAGAAACGCTCGGCGAGCTACGAATAGCGACTCGTTGTCGATTGAACTGGGTCTATCTCCATCCTCCTATCCCTCAGAGCTCTCCTCTCTCCTCTACAAAGATGTATTGCACCCACCGGCGCATCCAACTTCCCGAAACGAGGTAGTACTCTCGACCGACTGTATTCCACACAGGGAGAAGGATATTTAAATCGCGTAGCCTCTTCTCATCTTCCCTGTCATATATGTTGTTTTCACGCTTCTTTTCGGCAGCGACATAGGATGCCAGGTCTAGTGTCGGAGACAGGGCTGATATCGCATTGTCAAACCATAGATCCTTGCCTGCTCTGCACGTATAGCGATTGATCATGACAGAAGCAAGATGATCATACCGTTCAGAGGGACCTTCAACAAACAGTCCAGTTCACAATCAAGTGCCAGCAAAAAGCGTCTTTACCAGTTCAGGAAATCCATCTCATCCGCCGCCTGAGGAGCGGGCTCCGCAGCCTCCTCTTCCTCGAACTCCTCCTCCTCCACGGGCTTGGCCTTCTTCACGGGCTTCTTCGCCGCCTTCTTCTTGGGTCTCTCCTCTTCCTCCTCTTCTTCCTCTTCTTCCTCCTCCACGGGCTTCTTCGCCTTCTTCACAGGCTTTCTTCTGGGTCTCTCTTCCTCCTCCTCTTCTTCCTCCTCGTCGTCGTCATAACGAGACGCCTTCTTCACAGGCTTTCTTCTGGGTCTCTCCTCTTCCTCCTCTTCCTCGTCGTCATCGTAGCGAGAAGCCTTCTTGGCCTTGCGAGGTCTGTAGTCATCCTCGTCATCGTCGTCGTCATAGCGAGACGCCTTCTTGGCCTTGCGGGGTCTGTAATCGTCATCATCATCATCATCATAACGAGACGCCTTCTTGGCCTTGCGAGGTCTGTAATCGTCGTCGTCCTCCTCGTCGCTCTCTCTGAAGCGCATGCGCTCCGACTGCGGCTTTCTGCCCGCCACGCCCTTGCGCTTGGACGACTACGCCTCACGCACCACGCCCGCACCCACGCTCACCTTGGTGATCACCTCGTCGTCGAACTCGTCGTCGTCATCGTCGTCGTCCTCCGAGGCCTCGTACTCGTCCTTGAAGTTGCTCGCGATGGTCTGCACCATGTGCGGCACGCGCTTGCCCACCTTCGGCTTGATCACCTTGAACAGGTCCACCGCCGACGCGCGCTTCGCCGCCTCCGCCGTCAGCATGCTCTTCAGCAGGGCCACCAGCTCGGGGGAGTAGCGATGGCGCGGGGGAATGGTGTACTTCGCGCCCAGAATGGCCAGCTTGCTCGCGTTCAGGAACGGCTGCTTCATGAACATCAGCGTGTACAGCACGCAGCCCAGCGCCCAGATATCCGTCTTCTCCGTGATCTCCTCCACGCCGAAGAAATCCACCATCTCGGGCGCGCGGTACATCTGCGTCGTGTACTTCTCGATGTCCGCCTCTGCCTTCTCGATGTCGTCCTTCGTCTTCAGCTTGATCGTGCCGAACACGACGGAGCCGAAATCGATGAACTTCCAGCGACCGTCCTTGCCCTGCATGATGTTCTCCAGCTTGATATCGCGGTGCACCATGGGCGGGTCCTGCTTGTGCATGAAGCCCAGGGCGCTCACCAGGTCGTACATCATCTCCCAGATCTCGTCCTCGGGGATGAACTTCTTGTCCTTCTCCAGGGCCTTCAGGTAGTCGAACAGGCCGATGGGGCAGTACTCCATCAGCTCACGACCCTCCCAGCCGCCGTACACCTTTCTCTTCTGGAGAGCGTAAATCTTGGCGACGTTCTGGTGGTCCTTCACGACACGCAGCACGTCGAACTCCTTGTCCAGCAGCTTCTCCATTTCCTCCGTCTACGCCGTTACGGACCCGCCACCCGCTCCAAACCTTGCAGTCCATTCTCTTCAGCACGTACTCCTTGTACGTGTCCTCGTCCATGGCGAGATAAATGGCACCGTAACCACCCTGTCCAATCTTCTTCTTCAGCTGGATCACGCGGTGGCCCATCTTCAGTCTGCCCAGAATCTGGGGCTGCGCAGCCTTGCCGGGAGCGGCCGTCGAAGAAGCGGTGGAGGACGACGTCGTAGTCGCCTTCTTTCCGGGAATCATTTCTCTCAGTCTTTGCATCCTTTTTCACACAATCAAGCGATTAATGCGGTCAAATCCAACCTCCGTTCCGTTCGAGCGGCTGATTGGATGAACCATATCTTCCCAGAAGGGCAAAACTTGGGGATTCCCACAGGGACCGAGTCGCCATTCTTCGCTGCCAACAATGCTGTCCACATGTCGCAGAGCCCCCGTTTTGATGGGACACTACCTGGGGTGTTCTCAGCGCATAGTCACAATCGGCAGAGATGTAGTTGTCTCTGCTTTCGGCTAACGTACAGACGTACCGGTACTACAACTTGGTTCCTGAGAAGCAGAAGAGGAACTTCATGACAACCCGCCCGAAACAGGGCCTAATCGGGGCTGTTGTCCTTGTCGGAGGCCTTGCCTGGTCCTACAATTACCTAAAGCGAGTGAGTGCCATTTGTTTTTTGTCACTTGAAGGAGAGTTACTATCGACGAGGCGAAATCCCGCCTCCCTCTACTGGGATGCTTGCCCAAACTATGAAGACGTTCCTGTTTGCCGCCACTCTGCCCATCACATTCCCGTTCATTTTGTATAGGCTGTTCAGAGGGGATTGGCGGGGCTATCAGAACTTTGATCCCTTCGGATCCTTTGGCGGATATCAGCAAGACCCGCGGTATCAGCAGTACTCTACCACGAGGCAGAACAGCGGGTATGGCAGGCGAATGGAGTGGCAGTATGTTCCCGGGTTTGGATGGAGATATGTGGAAACACAGTACGGTCCGGATCAGCAGGGCCAGGACAATCAATCCTACTACGAGGACTTTGAGGATTTCTTCGAGAATGCGCGCCGCGAGTACACCAAGCAGCAACAGCAGCAACAACAACAGCAAAGGAGCTATGAGGACATATTTAGCAATCGGAGCGGAATGAGCCGCCAAGAAGCCTACAGGGTTCTTGGATTGCAGTTGGAGTTGGGTGCAGGGATTGAGGATTAGGCCGAATGCCACGAAGCAGGAGATCAAGATTGCCCACAAGAAGATGCTGATGAAGTACCATCCCGACCACGGCGGCTCAACGGAGATGGCGAGCAAGATCAACCAGGCTCGCGATGTGCTATTGGGGAAAGACTGCTCTCTTTGTAGAACAAACAGCCCATTTCACAGAGAAGCTCTCACCACATCCGCAAGTGGAAGTCGCCTATGGATGAAAACACGCCCGCGCGCCTACTAAAGGATTGTCAAACACGAACTCGGCCGAAATGTCGTCCTCCTTGAAGTCGATCTTCGTTCCGAGGAGATACATGAGGGAGTCAGCATCGACCACCACTTTGATTCCGTTCTGCTCGATGATCTCGTCAAAGGGACCCTCCTTTCCAGGCTCGCAGTACTTCATCACATACTTGTTTCCATTGCAACCCTCTACAAACTGACAGACGGACGGTTCGCTCACTCGTCGTCGTGCTCAGAAGCAAACCCGTTCCAGCGGGCTTCTTCGAAAGGAGTTCTCTCACTCGGTCCTCTGCGGCCTTGGTCTACCCTTCACTCGCAACGCTGAGAAAAACCAGAGTCACAGCCTGCGAAGAACCCTTGAGCTCCCTCTTCTTGCCATCCCTCGAAGAATTGATCACCTTCGTAAAGGAGCGGGGCATTACTCCTTGAAGGGCGGGCGCAACACATCGAACTGCGGCAATGCAACGATACATCCTTGAAAGAATAGGGGAAAACGAAGAACCGCCCATAATCCTCCCGTTTTTCGGACCCCCATCGACCCATTGCGAGCAGTCGTTGACGCGCATGGGACTCTCTTCGCTCCGAGAGGGTGTGCAACAAACACGGAAGTGAACTGGGAGCATGACCGTTTGGGTGGAGTGCTTGGGGATAAACAGCTTCAGCACCTCGCAATCCCCGTCCGTGGAATAGCTCACAATCACCTGCTTCACATTCACGGAGTAGGAGATGTCGCACTCCACATACTTCAGCATTGTATTCTACGTGTCATATACACACCATTGCTTCCACATTTGGCTGGTTGATGTACACGGCAAACGAGTTGGACTGCTCATTGTCCTTCGTCGATGTCCAGTAAATACTCACGTCACTCTACTCGTCACGCACAGAGCCAGCCACCACCTTGGTCGTACCCTCGGGAAGGTACACTGTGTATATGGCTGTGTTGTTGCTGTCCTGGATGGTGTACCGCGACTTCTGGATGAATTTCGAGATAAAGGAGGACACATTCCACATGATGCTAGTTGTTACGAAGCACGGGAATTCCCACTTCTTGAAGGTCGTGGACAGCTGCGATGGGAACGGATTGCCGCGAAGGTACATGTATCCCATGTAGATGGCTCCCGCTGCCAGCAAACTCCACGCGTTCAAGTTCATGACCTGGTACACAAGAAGCGCGGTGGCAGGGAGCGTGATGGGCGAGGAGAAGGGAATGATCCTCTCCGTTTCTTCATTCTCTTCCAGCACTTTCAGAATCGCGTACGCCGCCACAGAGGGACCCACTCCGAAGAAGGCGAAGGACACAATGGTGTTTCCCACACCGACTGATATGCGCGAGTTCCCGAAGGGGTAAGATAGTTTGTCAGATGATGCGCTCATAATATATATGGATGAAGACTCCGAAGGCATATTGTGCGCTATGTTTGACCCCACAACGTATTCCCGCACTCGCTCCTCCCTTTCTAGAACAAACAGTCCTCGCATACTATAAGAAACTAATTAATCGCTATCGGAATCGCTGTTCTTCTCCGCCTCCTTCTTGTCGGCGTAAAAGTGCTTTCCCAAACTAACACACTCCTGGAACTACGCATCAATAACAACCCACTTTGCCTACCTTTCCGGACAACTTCTTGTCCGCCGGCGCAATCTCGCATCCCTGATAGAACGACGTGGCCGCGTCGATGTACTCCTGCTGCTCGAAGAACACCATTCCTTTCCGGTAGTACCCTCTCTCCCACTTCGGCTTCAGCCGGATGCACGTCTCCGCGTCCTCCATCGCACGCTTGTAGTCCTTCAGGTGCAGGTAGCACGAGCTCCGGTTGCTGTACAGCACCTCGTCGTTCGGGTTCAGCTCCAGCGCCGAGTTGAACATCGCGATGGCCTCCTCGTACTTTCCCGCGTTGAACAGCTTCACGCCCTCCTGCTTCTTGTGGTGGATCACCTCGTCGTCCATCGCGTTCAGCGCCGGCGCCGCTGGGGTCTCCTTCTTCTCCACGGGCTTCGGCTTGAACCTCTCCATCACCTCGTCCACCGTCGCGCCCGCCAGCTCCGTGGTGAGCGGCAGCAGCTGCGCCACGATGTCGCGGTGGCCCGCCTGCACCGCCTCCACGATGGGCAGCAGCCCGTCGTCGCTCTTCTTGTTGGCCAGCTGGCCGATGGCCGGGTGCTGCAGCAGGCACTGGATGGACGCCGTGTGGCCCGCCTCGCACAACACGTGCAGCGCCGTCACGCCGCCGTCCATCGTCAGCAGCGGGTCCGCGCCGTGCTTCAGCAGGCACTCCACCAGAGACGCGTTGGTCGAAATGCACGCCAGCAGCAGCGGCGTCACGTGGTGGTCACCCGCCGCGTTCACGTCCGCGCCGTGGGACAGCAGGAACTCCACCATGTCCATGCGGTTGTTGCTGCACGCCGCCAGCAGCGGGGTTTCATTCGTCTTCGGGTTCGCCTGATTCACGTCCGCGCCGTGCTCTAGCAAGAGCTGGAGGAGGTGGAGACTGCCCTTGGACACGCACTGGACAATCGGGGGACAGCCCTTCGCCGGCTTCACCTCCGCGCCTCTCTTGATCAGCAACTCGCTCATCTCGTAAAAGTCACCAATACAGGCGTGGACCAGCGGAGAATAGCCGTTGTGATCGACTTCGTTAATCTACCCATGAGAACCCACTCAACATCACGTACGCACTCCGGATCGTTGTCCAAAATCCAGTTCACCGTGTCCATGTGGTTTCTGCTCACAGCGAAGTGAATCGTCCGGTGTCCTTCCGCATCGGACAGCTCCTCGAACAGCGACTTCAAGTTGGAGACGCTTCCGGCAGCGATGTACTGATCAGCTAACGCCTTCACTTCGTCCAGCGGCTTTTCTAGATGTCAACACACTACAGCACACTTACCGCACACCGCCTTGATCCAATCCACGAAGATCTTCTTCTCCGTGGCGTAGATCTTCTTCTTATCGACATCGTCTTCAGGAATCTGATTCTTCTCCGTATCCTTCACGTTAGACTCACTCATTTCTATTGAAATAATGAGCAGAGAGGGAGCAAACCTTCTGGAATGTTCTTCCCAAAATCGTGGCGATTTCTGCTGCTTTTCTTCTTTAGAAGGATTCGGGTCTTCCACGTGCTTTTCGCTGCGGAGCTTCCTTTTCAACTCACTGTTGGGATAGCATGGAATTGGGAATGGGGTTGTGATTTGGGTATGGGGTGGGTTTCCGTGCATGAAGGAGAGTGTGGGTGGTGAGTGAGAGGAGATGAGGCGAAATGGATGAGAAGAGGCGGAATGAAAACAGTGAGAGAGAAGGGAAACAATGAATGAATCAAGCAATCCATTGATCCATCTCCATTGCAAACAATCCCACTTGTTAATTCTCAACATCATTATGACACAAGAAATAATCCCCCACCATTGATTCTCACATATCATCAATCCACAAACAATGATTCACCACCCCTGATTAATGGCCAACAATTATTATTCTCCCACCATTCTCGAACAAACAATCACAAAGGATTAATTCATATACAAGGACGTATCAATCGTGTCGGGAAGGGTGGGAACGTCCACGGCGAACTTGACCTGCACCTTCTCCATGATCTCGACGTCCTGAGGAGTGGAAATGAAGGAAATGGCGAGACCCTTGGTTCCGAAGCGACCGGCACGACCCACACGGTGCAGGTACTCGTCGGCCTTCTCAGGGAAGTCGTAGTTGATGACCACGTTCACCTTCTCCACATCGATGCCACGGCCGAACAGCTGCGTCGACACCAGAATACGGTACTTGAAGTCCTTGAACTCCTTGAAGTTCTCGAGACGCGTCTCCGTCGGCATGTCTCCCGTGATGCACGTGTTGCGGAAGTTCTCCTTGTTGAGGATGCGGGAGAGCTCCTTCGCGCGCGGGCTGTTGCGGACGAAGACGACGACCTGGTTGAACTCCAGGGTGTCGAGGAGGTGGATCAGCTTGCTGATCTTGTCCTTCTAGCGGTCATCGCTCCCCACCACGCTCTGCCTCATCAATCTTCAGGTAGAACTGCTGCAGGCCGTGCAGGGTCAGGTTGCTGTCGTCCAGCTCGATCTTCAGCGGCTAGTCGTCATTCCGCGCGGAGACAGCTACGTCCTTCATGAACTTCAGGCAGACAGCCTTGGTCTCGGGCGGCAGCGTGGCGGTGAACATCATCACCTGCTTGTCGACGGGGCAGGCCATGAAGATGTCCTGGAGGTCGCGGCGCATGGAGATGGACTCCATGATGTGGTCGCACTCGTCGACGACGAAGTGACGCAGCTTGTCCACCTTCATCCAGCCACGGCGGATGAGGTCGAGAATACGACCGGGGGTGCCGACGACGATCGCGGGGTGGTTGGCCAGGGCCTTCTGGTCCAGATGGATGTTGCGTCCTCCGAAAAACACCTCGGTCTTGACATTGGGCATGTACTGTGTGAAGCGGATGTACTCCTTCTGGATCTGGAAGGCAAGCTCGCGGGTGTGTGCGATGACGAGGACCTGGATGTCCTGATTCTCGGGATCCTCCTTCAGCATCTGGAGAGTGGAGATCACGAAGACAGCGGTCTTACCCATACCCGACTTGGCCTGGCACAGGACGTCCTTATTCGTGATAGCACGGGGAATGCACGCATGCTGGACTATACGATGAGACGACTTCACGGACTAGCGTGGAATACCTTCAGAAGGGTGCTCGAAACCGCACTGGGAGATTGCCTGGAGAATCTCGTCCTTGAGATAAAAGTCCTTGAACGTGCTGCTGTTCATGCCCACGTAGTGTCCTCTATGCACGATCATCCAAAGGCGAGAAGGAAGAACTTGCGGGAGTCAGCTTCCTCTTCTTCCTGAATCGGCGCGGTGTTAACCACGGCGTCCTCAGCATCATCATAATCAACAAGCTGGTTGTCGGCGGGATTCTCAGTACTCATAATTCTCTTTCCTTTGGCTTTTTCTTTTAAAGGAGAATTGGACAAAAACGGACCGATTTCCGTTTCCCGTTCCGCTTGTGTTTGTGGCTGGCGGGAAGCGCATGATTTGAAGAAACACGATAGGAGAGGGACATGTCCTCATAGTCTACCCATTGCTTCGGCAAGAACTCCTGGATACTGCGGAACTCCTCCGTCGAATAAACCCTCGCGTTGTCGCTGGCCGGAGAAAACTCGTTTCCCTTGCTCTTCCCGTACTCCAGAATGAGACAGTGTTGCTGAGAAGGCTCCAGGAACTCCGGGTACAGCGCGAGAACGTCCTCTTTGGTCAGCGCCTCGACCTTTTGCGCCGTTTCCTTCTTCCAGTCGAAGCAGAAGGTTCCGTCCGTGATCTCGCCCCAGTAGCAGCGCCACAGCTTCTTCTCGCTGAACAGGCGCTCCGTCAGCTTGCTGCAGAGAGAGCTCTTCAGCTTCGCGAACTCATCGCTCTCCATGGCCTCCAGCTTCGCCTTGTAGGCGAACACACAGTCCTGAATGGCCTCGGTGATCTGTCGGCAGGTGAACTAGGCATGAGGCTCGCACGCCGCGCCCACGGAGTTGCTCTGGAGGATCACCACGAAGTTGCAGCTGCCCTCCATGCCGCTGAAGAAGGACCACACGACGTAGCCCATCTGCTTCACCGTCCGCAGCTCGTGGAACACGTAGTCCTGCAGGCAGTGCGCGAACAGCCGCAGGCGCGCCCGCTCTGCGCAGGGCAGCTGCCACAGCACGCAGGACGCGCAGTTCACCGACTCGGGGTTCCGCACGCTCTCGCGGAGGAGCGCGGCGCCCGCCGGGACGCTGCGGATGCGGGGCAGCAGTGGCGTGAAGGCGCGCAGCGAGGGCCGGCGGAGCGTCTCCACCTCCTCAACCAGCGCCTGCACGGCGGCGAGGTCCGCATTGCCCACGGCCAGCCACTCGAAGCGCGCGGAGGCGACGAGGTCCTTCTAGCGATGACTCCGCGCGCCGGCGGGAACGGCGAACTGGCGGACCTGCGCGAAGGAGATGGGATGGGTCTGGAGGTAGGCGTAGCGCTCTTCCACGGACCAGGAGGTGGGGTGAAGGAGGCTGAGGCGCGCGAAAAGGATATGGCAGGAGCGAGCACATGGTCTTGCCGAAGATGAGGCTGTAGGGCTCCTTCACCATCACCGTGTCCAGCCTACGCCTCAGCGCGCGCCCACGCCCCCACTCGTCGCGGTACAGCGCGTACTCGTCGTTGTACTCCTCCTCGCTGAGTGCCGGCTCCAGCAGCGCCGCCAGCACCTCGCGCATCACCGCGCCGATGCGCTGGTTGAAGCTAGGCGTGAGTCCGCCCGCCGGCCGCTGCCCCTTCACGTAGACGGAGAGGCCGCACTGCAGCGTGACGGCGAAGTCGTAGCTGTAGCCCACCAGCGTGGCGGGGTAGAGCGCCGTCACCACCTGCCGCTTGACCACCCTGCGCCTCAGCCGCGCCGCGCGCACTCACCTCGTCAGCAGGTGGCCGCACAATAGCGCTGCGGGCGACTGCACGAGCAGCGCGCTGTTCACCAGCAGCGAGACGACGCACTTGGGGCGCTGGAACTCCGTGCAGGGGCAGAACCAGCACTTGACGCGCTCCTCGTTGGTCACCTGCGGGTGAGCGGGGCGGCGAGATGATACTAGGGAGGGCAGCGTGCTGGCGGAGCAGCCGGGCAGCATGGCGAAGTCGGAGCAGAGGAAGCGGTTGGGGTCGGGGATGTGCAGGGGGAGTGTTGGTGTTTCTGTTGTCGTTGCCGTCAGAGAGGCAGAAGGAGAAGGAGAAGCACAATCACCACCCATCAACTCCGAAACTAGGCATTATCGAGAGGGAGTGCCGTCACGGGATACATCATTCTTCCCATAGGGCGTGCCGTAGATGGGGTCCGTGGCGAGGCGAATGTGAGGGAAGATATCAGCCTTGGTGCTGAGGACGGCGAAGCAGTGCTCGGGCGTGAGGAGCCGCGTGAGGCCGGCGAGGCCGTCGGCGTCGAAGTCGCGGAAGGGGTGGTCGTTGAGGAGGAACTGCGCGGGCACCTGGTGCATGCGGCTGGCCACGGCGCTGACGAAGGAGGTGGTGTTCTGCTTCTCCTTGTAGCGGAAGGCCGTGTGCGCGATCTGCGCCTCCTCCTCGTAGTAGCGGCGGAGCGGCGCCACGTCGCGCAGCAGCGCGGTGTAGCGGAACAGGTAGGCGAGGACGCGGCCGATCTCGCGGACGCCCTTCTGCGTGAGGGTGATGGAGACGGAGAAGAGGCAGAGGAAGGAGTAGGAGAAGTAGGGGCCGCTGGCCAGGCCCGCCGCCAGACCCTCTCTCTACGCGTGAGGCGGGGGACGCGGCACGACGCGGAGGGCGACGAGGATGGAGCCCTCGCCCTCGTGGCCGATGAGAGAGGACAGCAGCGCGGCGCTGTTCTTCACCGTGTCGTGGTACTGCGAGGGTAGCGGGAAGAGCAGCTGCAGCTACGCCTCACCCCGCCGGCGGAGACCCACCTTGTTCACGTTGCCCACGGGAACCACGCGGTACAGGCTGTTCAGCGACGACGGGGGGAACACGTCCTCCTAGCGGTAATGCACAACAAGGAGCCTACGCTGATCGGCGCGCACGGGCCCTTGCCGCTCTCCATGGCCTGGAAGAGCGTCTCGACCTGGCTGCGGACGGCGGCGGGCGCGTGCGCGCTGAGCACCACCAGCTTCATGCAGGAGGGCGTGTAGTAGGTGTTGTGGAAGGCGATGGCGCGGTCGCGGATGTCCGGCAGGCCCAACGTCTTCTCGTTGCCAGTGGCTACGCGTGAGGGCAGCGAGAGGGCGCAACAGAAGTGGTTCATGGGATGGTCGGCGTGGGCAAGCGTGCCGATCAGGTGCTGGATCCTCCAGACGTCGCTCTGCAGGTTCTTGGAGTTCTCGTTGTCTACCGCCTTCATCTCCCGATTCACGCAGCTCTCCAGGAAGAGCGGGCAGGTGAAAAAGCCGGAGAAGATGGAGAGCGCCTCGAAGAGAGAGGCGTTGTTCACGCTGAAGTAGAAGTTGGTGTTTTCCCCAGCCGTGAAGGCGTTGGAGGCGCCGTTGTTCCTCTGCAAAAACTCGTTGTATGTGTCCTCCTTCGGGTGGTCCTTCGTTCCCATAAAGAGGAGATGCTACATCGAGGTGAGTGAATCGCGAAGACGAGAGCGGGTCCTACTTCGACAAAATGGGCCAAGCCGTTTACGTTCTTCGGGTCGCTCAGATGGCCCACGCCGACGGACATGCAGACCACGGCCTTATCCGCCTCAGCGTCGGTGATGGTGACGACCTCCAGCCCATTGTCGAGTGTGAAGTGGTCGTACGAGCGTGTGTCCTTGATGGACTTCTCAATTCCGTTTTCCTGTCGATCATCTCACGCCCCGAGGACTACCGTAACGAAGTAATCGTCGGCGCTCATTCGCGGGAAAGCAGGCGGGTGAGAAACAAACAGTGCACATTAGTTGTGAACCTTCAAGAACAAACTATTGGCGTTGATCGCAAAGCCAACGCGGTTGTCGTCGGAAACGATGGTGCCATCCTCGCTCTCCACGTAGATGTAGTAGGACTCCGTGTTCATCGAGCCGACGAACTCACCCTTGATGAGATGGCCGTGGGTGTCGGCGTAGTAGTTGTGGCCCGAGGCCAGCGTCTGGCCGGAGACCTTGATGGTGCCGGAGATCGCCACACTGACGGTGTTCTTGGTGACCTCGGCCACGACGCCCAGAGGCAGGGGCTTCACGTCGACGACGTGCAGCTCGCTGTGCGTCTGCTTGGGGTCCTTGGAGGTGAGGGACTCGATCAGCACCAGGCGGTTGTTGCTGAGGTTGGTCTCGCCGAGCCAGTAGTACTGGTTCACGGGATCGGTCATCGGCGCGGAGATGAGGTACTCCGGACCCACGGCGATCAGGTCCTGCGCGGGGGTCACCTCACCCATGCAGAAGGCCGTGGCGCCCTGGTTCAGCACGTTCGAGTAGAAGATGCCGAAGCGCGTCTCGGACATGATGCGGATGTAGATGAAGTTGTACTGGCCGCTGGCCGCCTGGCCGGAGGCGCCGCCGTCCTGGTTGTCGAGGAAGGGTCCGATGATCAGCTCGTCGTCCTTCTGGTTGTAGACGAGGAGGATGGACTCCAGGCCGTTGTCCAGGTTGCCGTCGATGAAGGTCACGATGATCTGGTGGTCGTTCAGGTTGTCCATGTCGAAGAAGCCGAAGTTGGTGCGGTTCTTCAGCACCAGCTCCTTGCCCACCTTCACGGTGTTGTCCTTCACGGTGGCCAGCTGGAAGATGATGTCCGAGTTAGTCATGTTCTCGTCCACGGCCTTGGCCAGCACGTACTTGGTCTCGGAGAGGCCGGCGATGGCATGGAACATGTAGTTCGGGGAGTAGAACACCTCCGGCGTGAGGGTGATCTTCACCTTCTTCTCGGAGACGTTGATGCAGCCCGTGCGCGTGGCCAACTGGGTGCTCCAGGCGTTGGTGACCCGCGAGTAGAAGTAGGAGATGGCGAAGCAGCTGTCGCCCAGCGTGTCGATGACCGGCTGGTAGGTGATGCCCTCCGTGATGGCCACGCCGTCGAAGAACGTCACCTTGGCGTCCTTCTCGTCGAACTCCACGCGCATCGGCAGCAGCTCGGTGGAGCCGAGGGACACAACGATGTTGTCGCGCAGGGGAATCAGGTCGTCGCAAGAGCGCTGCTTCTCCTTGTAAGCGGGCAGGTCGAACTCCTTGGCGTAGAGGACCGCTCCGGCGTCCGTCACGTAGGTGGTGGTGACATGGCCGTCGTATACAGACACCACCATGTTCTTGCCGATGTGGGTAGAATGCAGGTGGGACATGGGCTTCTTCTCCCAGGAGTGCACGTTCTTGGTGATGGTGGTTCCCGCACCGACCTGCAGCTTTCCCTCCTTGTTAAGGGAGACGGCGTTTCCGGGAATGAAGGAGCCGATGGTGTTCTCCGTCTTGAAGGGGAAGATGATCACATCGGAGACGACGGGCTACGAATCACATAATTCTCACGGCCCCACCTTCTTCATGAAACCGCTGATGCCCAGAATGATGGCAATCACGGAGATCACAAGCGAGGACATGTAAATCCAGTAGGTGGAGTTCTTGGCGTTCTTCTTCTCCTCGGAAGGAATCAGCACGGTGGTATCGACCATTTGCTTAAATTGCCAAAAGGAACAATCAAAGAATGGAAATGTGGATTCTCCTACATCTCTCAGAAATCGGTTCAGCGCGCTGATTGGCCGCACGGAAAAGTGTGGCGGTCTTTTGAAAAACGCGAACAAACAACCGAGATTAATAGTAATACTTGACATTCTTCTTGGGGAAATACGTAGAATCGTACTTTCTCCACATATTCTCCCAGATACGCAGATGCTTCGAGGAGCAGTCCAGACGCAGCGTCGTCTCCGACTGCTTGTAGTCCGGGTTTCTGAACTCTTCGATACGCGAGGGGTCGTTGATGAACGACCAGAGCGAGATGGTGCGCTCCTTGACCTGGAACTCGAAGCGCTTCGCCTCGCAGTCGAACAGGAAGGTGCCGAACTTGCCGGAGTACACGTGCTCGTTGATGCAGAGCAGCATCTCCTCGTTGAACTCGAAGGCGGTGGGGTACTGCTGCATCGCCTGGTACACGCAGTCCAGCCACAGGATGAACACGGGCGAGCGCTGCTCGTCCTCCGCGTTGCCGTTGTCCTGGCCGTAGCGCTTGCGGAACTGGTGCCCGAAGCTGCACCACTCCTTCTCGATCAAAATCTCGAAGCCCTTGATGGTGCGGTAGAAGGGGTCCAGCATCAGCTCCGTGCCCGCCACCATCTGCGCCGTGCGGTCCCAGCCGTCACTACACGGGGTGAGCGCGCGCCGCCCGAACTCACGACCTACCTGCAGTGCGACAGGATGGAGCAGCCCTCGTCCTCCAGCATCTCCACGGAGCGCGCGATGGCGCACAGGATGGTGCGCACCTGCTCGTACCACTTGGCGTCCGCCAGCATCTTGTAGAAGTTGTCGTCGTCGCCCTTGTACACGTCGGGGTTGAACAGGTCGCTCATCATCTGCAGGCTCTGGCGCGCCGCGTGGATGTTCGCGATGTTCATGAAGAAGATCTCCGAGCCGGGGTAGTTCGCCGTGTTCTCCGTGCCCTTGCCCATGCTCTGGTTGCCCATCGCCGCCATGCGGCTGCGCGCGTCCACGAAGTAGTACCGCTTGGTCGAGGCGCCGCAGCAGCCCATGATGCGCCGGATCAGCTTCTCGTCCATGCTGCTCTTCTTCATCTTCAGACCCACCATCGGCTGCGCCGAGCGGCACAGCACCGCGTTCGTCGTCGGGTGGCGCCACACCGGCACGGGCACGCGGCCCTTGCTGCGGTACTTCGTCACCGCCGCGAAGTCCTCGTCCGAGAAGTCCGCGGGGATCAGGAAGCGCGACGGGTACGTCGGGTTCGTGTCGTAGCCCTGCACGTACAGCCGCAGCTTCGGACACGACAGCAGGCCCACGCGGTCGTAGTCCAGCGCCGCATCGTACAGCGTCCAGCCGTTCAGGTCGCCCTGCGGGATCAGCTTCGCTGCCTCGGGCCTACGCGTCACCTCGCCCCCTCACGCGCACCGGAACGCGAACACCTCGTCGCTGGCGCCGGGGAACGCGTGCTTCCGCACGTCCTCCTCCCACTGGTCCATGGTCTTGCTGCTGCTGAACATCATGTTCACCACCTGCTTGTCCTTCAGCACCATGCTCACCATGCGCGGACCCGTCTCGTCCACCTTCGCGATCTTCAGCAGCGGGATGTTCAGGTCCTCCACGCCCAGCGGGCCGGGGATCATGTCGCTCGGCTCGCGCGCCTCCTCCTCCGGCACGGGCGACGCGCCCTCCCCCTCCTTCGGCTCCTTCGGCGAGCGCGGCGAGCGCGGCGTCTTGGCCTTCTTGCTCTTCTTCAGCTTCATGTAGGGATGGAAGATGAGGCGGTAGGTGGTGATGAACATGCGGCCCTTGTGCATCTCGAAGGAGGGCACGTAGAACGAGCCCACCACGTCCGGCACGCGGATGGACACCTCCACGTTGCGCAGCACCTTCTCGCCGATGTCTAGGTAGTTCGGCATGTACTCGTCGCTCACGTACGAGGACTTCTTGCTGCTCTCCTCCTCCTTCTTCTGCTCGATCGCCGACATCAGCTGGAACTTCAGCACCACGCTGCCCTTCTCCTCCTTGATCTCCTTGATCTTCTTCGACGCCTTCGACACCGACAGGCCCTCCTTCACCTCCTCGCCGTCGATCATCACCAGCACCACGCCGGGCACCAGCGCGCCCGACTCCTCCGCCGCGCCGGGCGTGCCGTCGCTGTTGCGGCGGTAGCGGCCGATGCACAGCATCTTCTTGGTCGACTTCAGCGTCAGGCCCAGGCTGCCCTCGCCGAAGGTCACCTCACAGCCGCTCCAGAGGTTGCGGTCGCGGTTCTCCAGCTCGCCCTTGCACGCCATCTCGTGCTTCTCGCGGAAGGCGCTGATCTTGTAGCTGGGAATGTCGCGGAGCCAGCTCGCGCGCCTCCACGATCACCTTCGCGTAGTCCTCCGCGCTCAGCGCGCGCGCCGCCTTCGTCAGCGCCTTGCTCGCCTTCGCGCCGTCCTTCTCCTTCAGGTAGGAGTCGGACGTCGCGCGCAGCAGCACCACCACCGTCGCGATGTAGAAGGTCTCCGTCGCGAAGCCGATCTTGCCCTCGCCGCAGCAGCGCGCGCAGAAGTACACGTCGAAGAAGCGCTTCGTCAGCTCGACGGACACGGCGTTCGCGAAGAAGGTCAGCATCCAGCGAAGCAGGATCTTGTCCAGCGTCATGCTCGTCTCGTTTGCATGCATGATGATCTGCGGCTCCTTCTCGAACAGCACACTCTTCACCACGCGCTCCTCGGGGAGATAGCCCATCACGTCAAACTGGCGCCCCTCCGGCCAAATTTGGCGGAAGAGGACGTTGTACACGTTGAACACCTCCTGCTCGCTGAAGTAGTCCAACAGCAGGGCGATCAGTGTGGACGTTCCGGGAACAAACACGTTCTTCTTGTCGTACAGCATGTACGCCTTGTGGATGTTGCGCGTGGCGGCCGCCTTCTTTCTCATCCTCCACGCCGCACTTCTCGATATCCGCGTCGATATCCGCAATCACATCCTTCAGTTCAGAATCGTCCGACGCCGCGAGTTCCTCGTACGAGCCGCTATTGTCGCCGACTTCCTCCTCGATCGTCTTGGAAAGCAGGAACTTCCAGGCAGCGCTTCTCTGGTGGTCCGGGATTCCGTTGACGCAGCAGCACTGCTTCACGATCTCGGCCGCGTCGATTGTGTCGGCGTCTCCGACTCTTTTCCAAAACAATTTCTTATCCTCTTCAGAAATAGCGTTGTTGTACAAATCCGTCATTAGAACGATCTGAAAACGCAAGAAATACACATGAATGATGGTGCTATTCATCGATCTACGCGTGCAGTGTGGGGCGGACGTTGATAACCAAGGGTACGATCACACTGCACGCGCAGGTCAAAACAAGAGCAATCGTCAGCATTTAAACTCTACCCACAGAGTTCGCCACTCTCCAAGCTCTCGTCTCGCTTCGATACGGCCAATGGACGATAAATACGACTGGGAGGTTTGGGACCCTACGAGTTTGTCGTTCCGTCATCATATGATCGCGGGAATATTCGCTGGAGTGTCAGAACACATCGTCTTCTTTCCGATCGACACTGTACGTGTGCGTTTTCCCACTGCTTCGGGTGATTTCCTAGACGACACTCCAGGCGGTCTCTTCCGACGAAATCCGTCGCAGTATCAAGGACCGGCAAGGCGACTTCCGTGCGGCGGTGGGCTCTCGCGGCGGTGTATTCCGGGCAGCACGTCATTCGCCGTTCATTTCACTCGTAGAGGAATGTAGAGCAGTACGCAAAGTACAACGTCGTTCGGCAGCACGTGCATTCACAGGGATGGAGAGTTCTTTGGAGAGGCATGTCTCCCACGCTCTGCGCGTGCATCCCCGCCCACGCATTGTACTTTTCGATTTACGAGTCCACAAAGGCCTATCTGGGAGGAAAGGACAACAAACATATCCACCATTATCGATTTGGGCTTCTTCACCGCAGTGCATGCGAATGCCTCCGCGATCGCCGGCGCTCTCGCATCTGTCGCCCACGATGCGGTCATGACGCCGCTGGATGTGGTGAAGCAGAGGATGCAGCTGGGTCTATACCCCCGTCCCTACGTCGCTTTCCGCTCCATCCTGAAGAATGAGGGATTTGGCGCGCTGTATGCATCGTACTTCACCACCATTCTGATGAACATTCCCAACGCGGCCGTGCTCGTCGTGACGAACGACTGGATGAAGAGCGTCTTGAATCCGTCGGGAAACCAGGTAGGCGTCGCGCATCGCGTTGACGGTAGAATTTCTCTGCCTTCCTGGTCAGCGGACTCGTTGCGGGCGCGCTCTCCGGCTTCGTCACCTGTCCTTTAGATGTGATCAAGACGCGGATCCAAACCCAGGCCAGCGACAGCACCGTCGTCACGCGGAAGTACACTGGGTTCTGGCAGACCTTCAAGCTGATGCTCGTGGGGAAGTGTTGGCGGGTGTGATGCGTAGAAGGAGGAGGGAGTGCGCTCTCTGTTTATGGGCGTTTCCACCCGTATTATGCAGCAGGCTCCTTCCGCGGCGCTTAGCTGGACTGTGTATGAGAGTGTGAAGCGGTTGTTGGCGTAACGTTCCCTGTTTGTTGCTGATGGAATTTGAGGCATGATTCTCCTTTTGCGAATTACCACGTAGAAGTGTAGTGTGCCATCATTGTGTTGATTTCATGAAAGGAGTTTCAAGACTATATCTCCATCTCTGAAATACAGCTCCCTTTTTCTCCACCTCCTTCCTTCATCGTCTGCATCCAATTTCTGATAGTTATAATCTCCAACACTTCCCATTTCACGAAAACCAACTAGGAGGGGTACATCGAATCCCGGTATTTTGGGGCCCTATGGTTTCATTTCACCCCACCATCATTCTGTTGCCTGTTCAATCACGACAGGTTTTCAAGGACTCGTTTATTCAATGGCTAAGGATAACAAGGGTACGTGCCGTTGTGCGGTTGTGCGGGACGAATGGGGAGAGTGTGTTTCTTACGCGATGTGTAGCTGCTGCTGCTGCGAAGAAGGTTCAGCGTGAACAGAAGAAGAGAGTGCCCCAGATTCACACGCACACTCACTTCTTCCGCCCTCACACTCTGAAGCTTGCCCGCAAGCCCAAGTATGAGAGAACTTCCGTCACCAAGGACAACAAGATGGACGTGTACGCCGTCATCAAGAAGCCCGTGGTCACCGAATCGGCGATGAAGAAGATTGAGGTGGGAGAGCCATTTCCGCACTCATAGCGTAGTCTGAGAACATCCTCACCTTCTTCGTGGATCTCCGCGCCAACAAGAGACAGATCCGCAACGCCATCAACAAGCTCTACAACGTCAAGTGCCAGAACGTCAACACCGTCATCTCGGCTCTCGGCTTCAAGAAGGCGTTCGTGCGTCTTTCTGGCGAGAACGAGGCTATGGATGTCGCCAACAAGATTGGTATCTTCTAAGTTGGGTGTGTTAAACTTGTCCTTATTGCTTGTACCGGTGTTTGTTCGGCCATCCGCGCGCATTGTTATTTGTTTCTGGTCCACTCCCGGGGCATTTTCAATCGATCGCTTCCCCCAGCCATCCAGAACCGTCAATCACCCTGTCAAGTGAGTTGCTCGTGCGATGTGTTGTGCGCCACCGATTTGGTTTTCTCTTCGTACTTACGCACTGTAGAATGAACGCTATCGCTCTGTCCTCGAAAGAGGACGTACCTGAAAGCCCCGATCAGCTTATCGAATCCATCCAATCTGTAGGGCTCCGCAGCGAGTAGTAACGCGTAGCTATCTATCCGTTTTCCCGAATTCGGTGAATTGCTGCGGCAGGCGAAGCGCTGGAAATGGAAGACCATCCAGTCCTGCTACCACTCCATTGTGGAGGCCATTCAGCGGCCTCACTCCTTTGCGGTGGATGGAGGGCTTTCGTACCAAGTGGTGCGCAGCTTCATCGACTGCTTGCCCTTCTGCGACGACTATAGGGAAAACGATCCATACGGCTTTTTGTGTTCCATCCTTCAAACCCTTCCCATCACGGAGGACCTCGTCTTCCGTCTGTACGTTTTTTTCTGCTATTCTGTACGTTTCCAAGCTGTTCCATTCCCTCTAGACAGCATTCGACGACGATGCGTCTGTCCGAAGGCTCCTCGAGTCATTGTCGAAGCGCCTTTCCCTAGACCAACTCAGCTCGATCGTCCGCTTGCAGTTTGTGTCTGAGGCGTAGGAAGTCGCCCTCTCGAAGGACAAGGACATCTCGCAGCAAATCGGCTACGGCTCGATCCTTTCACACCTACACTGCTTCCTTGAAGAGTCCTGTCAGCGCTCCACCAACAACCAGTACGACGTCTACGCGGCAGTCGTCCGTCTCTCGATCCCTCTTCAGTGTAGGTGAAGGAGCTGAACGAGGCGCTGGCGGAGAAGGCGGTGATGGCGTCGCAGAAGCAGCTGCACATCCTCAAGACGCTGAGCGGCACGCTGGCGTCGGTCAGCAGGGTGGAGCCGCAGCCCTCGGTGAGCGCCGTGCTGCGCGCGCTGAAGCAGCTGCTGGCCTCCTCCAGCACGGACGTGCAGCTGCAGGCGCTGGGCTGCATCAAGCGGCTGCTCGAGCTGAACGCGGCGCTGCAGAGCTTCGACGACCTAAAGACGCCGCTGCTGACGCTGACGAGCTCCTACTCGCTGCGCATCCGCAGCGCGAGCTACGACGTGCTGTCCCTCTGCGTGCCGAGCGCCTCCGCCTTCGCCGTGGTGGACCTCAGCCTCAGGATGCAGCCCTTCACGCCCGCCGGCAAGGACCTCAAGGCCTTCCGCGAGGACGTCTCGCAGTGCATCTGCGCCCTGCAGTGGCTGCACCGCCACCGCGGCGCCATCCAGTGCAAGAGCTCCACGCGCACCGCGGCGCTCCTCCGGAAGCTGGTGGCCGCCTACGACCAGCCGCGCGAGTGCACGCCGCTCATCACGGACGTGGGGCCCGTGCGACCGCCTTACGCGTAGGTCATCGAGGCGATGCAGCCCACGGCGAAGGAGCTCAAGGCCGCGCTGCACGACCAAAAGCGCTGCACCATGCTGCGCTGTATCGAGCAATTCCCCGCCCTCCTCTGCGTCGATGGTGTTGCCCGCCACGCGCGCTGACCCGTAGACTTCCCCGCGCTCAAGCAGACCAACACGCCCTTCAACGGGCTCTCGCCCCTCCTTCCCCAGGCCTCCACGCCGCGCGTCGGCGCCACGCAGGTCTTCAACTTCGCGAACGTCGTCTCCGCCTCCACGCAGTCGGTCAGTCCCTCGATCCACCGCACGCCGAGCGACGGGAACCACACGAGCAGCGCCGTAGTGGCGCGCGGGAGCGGTGAGGCGTAGGTGAGCAAGCGCAACGGGCGCGAGAAGGGCGTGACGGTGAGCTACGTGGACTGCTCCTCGCGGAAGACGGTGCTGAGCAGGGTGGGCCGGCTGGTGCCCGAGAAGAAGCTGGAAGAGCTGTTCCCGCGCGACGAGAAGGGTGCGGTGGACGACGCGGTGTACGCCGAGATCAAGGGACTGCTGGCGAGCGGCTGGTCCTTCTCGGGCAACCGCCTCTTCGCCGACGCGGACTTCTTCTGCAGCTACCTCTGCTACCGGTGCGCGCGCGGCCGTGCGCTGACCCGTAGCCTGTTGGCGCTGACCTCGGAGCAGGAGCTCGGCAACGCGCTGCAGTGCGTGGCGCTGCTGTGCGACTACTGCCGCGCCGAGTGGCCGCTCACGGACGTGGAGTGCAAGCTGCTGCTGCTGGGCCTGCTCTTCCACAACGCGCAGCTGGCCGTGCTGCCCGTCATCGAGCGCGTGATGGCGGCCTGCCGGACGGAGACCGTAGGCGCCGCGCCGCGCGTCACCCGTAGTTCGTGGACGTGTTCTACAGCCTGTGCCACAGCATCCTGTGTCGCCGCGGCGAACTGGCCTCCATCTACGCGCCGCAGCTGGTGCAGATCCTCCTGGGCGGCGTGGGCCTGCTGGACGTGCTGGCGGACAACGACACCTTCTGCTCCTTCTCCCACTCCAAGTACGTCCAGATGATCGTCTCCTTCGCCAACTGCCCCGCCGAGGCGGTGAGGGCCGAGGGCTGTCGCATGATCCAGCACTACGTCGGGCTGGGCCGCGAGCTGAAGGGCCGCGCGTCGGAGAAGGACCTGCGCGTGCGCATGTTCAACTTCTCCGTGGACACCGCCTTCCCCGCCTCGCCGCTGGACTCGCCGCTGAACGCCTCCTTCACCAGCAGCAGCAGCAGCGCCACGCGCTCCTCCTCCAACACCGGCTCGGAACAGGCCTCCCTTCTCACCGCCAACAATTCGTTTCTTAGTAATGAGGATACCTCTCCCTCCCGCAATCTTCGCGTGATACTCTTCCTACCATTGCTCGTGACACTCTTCCAACCACCGTTCGCGATACTCTTCCTACCACCGTTCGCGATACTCTCCCCACGATTGCTCGTGACACCCTCCCAACCACCCCTTGCGATGCCTCACGCACTACGCTGGTGTCTTCGGAGGTGGGAACCGCGACACAACACAAGCCGCGCAGAGACACCGAGGAGGACCTGTCGGATGGCGCGGAAAGCAGCGACTCCCTGGTAGAGGTCACTCCCTACCACAACAGCGACGCCAGTGTGCTGGAGGTGGCGCGGCGGTCGACGTGGCAGCCGAACTCGGACCTGCGGCGCGCGGACAGCCTGCTGGAGGAGAGTGACGACGAGCTGCTGGCGCCGACGCGGGAGTCGGAGGCGCTGGTGCTGGGCGAGGAGGACGCGAACGCGGCGCGGCTGCGGCGGATGGAGCGCGTGTTCTACGTGATGATGCACATGTACCAGACCTCCTCCTACCTCATTGTCCTCCAGCAGCGCTACACCGCGCTCTACCGCCAGTTCCTGGAGGAGCTGGACGCGCTGCGCGCCTGCCTGGTCGGCGCCGACGCGGGCGACGCGCTCTCGGGCGCGAGCGCGATGGTGGACGAGTTCCTGAACTTCGAGCCGTACATCCTGTCCAGCTTCTTCAAGCTGCTGCTGCTCTGCTGCCGCAACTACTACGCCATCCCCGACCGCGCCGACGCCTTCCAGGTCGTCTTCCCGCACCTGCAACAGGCCATCCTCGACCTGAAGGCGGAGTACCAGCGCGTGCGCGGGAAGACGTGCCAGGGCGAGGCGAAGGCGGAGCAGGAGGCGACGCTGGTGCAGATCGCGGAGGAGGCGATGACGCTGCAGGAGCGGCTGCAGTCCGCAGCCGTGGAGGAGGTGTGTCTGCGGCACGAGGCCCCCGAGCTGCTGAACTTCATCCGCGCGCTGGTGGAGATGGTGTCGGTGCTGTCGAACTCCGGCTGCGCGCACGACCTCGCCGGCCGCGTGGACCTCTACACGCTCTTCTACATCGCCTCCACCTTCTTCCTGGCGCTGGAGCACTCGCAGACCCGCCTCAACATCGTCGACCCCATCTACGCGTTCCTCTGGAAGTGCGGTCGCCGCCACGCCTCACCCGTAGAGTGCTCACCAGTGTGGACGCCGTGGTGGCCTACGTCTGCCTCTTCGATTTCGTCCGCATGCACGGCGTCGTCGACTGCGCGCAGCCCTGGGACGACGAGAACGTCGCCTTTCGTGGCCAACCTCATCGCCGCCTTCCACGAGAACAACCTGAAGGGCGCCATGCCGTACAGCTCGTCGAAGCTGGAGGGGCGTGGGGACAGTCGGTAGGCCTGAGTCGTAGTGAAGCGCTGCTTCAAGAACGTGCTGGGGTACTTGCTCGTCGGCCCCATCCGCGTCGTCTGCCAGGAGATTTACGAGTATATTTGCAACCTAGAGGCGAAGGAGCCCAATCATGACGACTACATCGGGAACGAGGCGAGCGGAGGGCGCTGCACGGTGTTCATGAAGGTGAATCAGGGTTGACTCGTGTTTGTTTCCATTATCGCAGTCATTTGTTCATTCGCGGATTCCTTTCTCCTGTTTCTGTTGTATAATAGTGTATTCATTGTGACGATATGAGTGAGCATGGTAAGGGCGGCGTTCGGCCCTGATGAGCGTAGCACCTTCGCCGTCCAAAGATGCTCCGTCCAAAGGATCCAAACAACGAATTGATATAACATTCACTATCCCAGAGCTGAACCAATCCTTTATGGTCAATCAGCCCTCTGACGGATGCAGTGCGTTGCTCATTACGTGTATTCGGTGGAGACTGAAGGTTGGGGTCAGAATACTGTTGTTGATCGTTGTAGAACCTGCTAGGGAAGGATAGGCAGCTTCTTTCCATATCCTTCAACGGGGAGGAGGTGGATGGAATTCGATCCTACCCAGATTTGGGAATCACCGATGGCAGTGTCGTTGTTGTCACTCTTACGAATGGCGTACCCTAGGATCTTCCGGAACTCATTTCTAGAAAGAATCGCACCCCATGAACACGGAACTCTCCGATGGCGTTGACTATGGTCCCGATGCGCCCTCTCCGTTATGTGTAGGAATCGAGCGCCTGTTGGTTCTTTTCCGGAACGAGGGAGTCAAGAGCTGTCTCGACGCCTTCTGCAAGAAGTACGTCGCCAACGATTACAGTCTCAACGTGCTAACGGCCCTTCGCGACAATATCCGCATTGGTCACTGTTTCTGCTCGCCGTCACGTGTAGATTCCTCTACGGAGAAGGACCTCGTGGAGGGATTGAGCGCCATGCTGTCCCTCTTCCTCGAGAGGAAGGTGAAGCAGCAGCTGATCCTCACCATCATCCAGTGGTACTCGAAGATCCTGCAGAGCTGTTGTTGTCCGCTGCCATCCTCATCGCTAGCCTCCTCGGCCGCCCCCGCCATCCTGCCCGCGGCCACGCAGTGTCTCGACGCGTTCCCGTCGGAGCCGCTGCTCACGGACCCCGCGCTGCAGCTGCTGAAGACCCTGCTCAGCGCACCGAGTGGCGGCCGCGGCGCGTCCTCACGCGTAGTGACGGCCGAGCTGCAGACGGCGCTGCAGGCGGCGGACGTGGCGGCCACGCTGCTGCGCGTGATGGGCCACAACCCCGCGGACTCCGCCCTCGCCGCGCAGAGCTTCGGCCTGCTCGCGCAGTGGTGCGCCGTGTGCTCGCGCGCCAGCGAGGCGATGGACGACCCGGCCTTCGCGGAGACGCTGGCGGCGTACCTGGAGGCAGCGCACCTGGCCCCCGCGGCGGTGCCGACGTTGCTGCAGATCCTGAACGCGGTGCTGACCAGCGGTGGGCGTGCGCGGCGGCGGTGAGGCGTAGAGGCGCGCGTGGGCCAGTTCTGCACGTCGCGGCTGCTGCAGGAGGTGATCGCGCTGTTCGCGCTGCACGACGTGGCCGCCATGATCCAGCTCTTCCGCTTCTTCCTGCCCTTCTTCCGCTACCGTGGCGGCGCGCGCGGGGCCTGAGGCGTAGCGGCGATGCACCACGCGCTGCTGCTGTGCGACATTCTGACCACGATGGAGGCGGCCGTCAACCAGTACCCGCGGCACAGCGAACTGGCCTCCGTGATCCAGTCCTTCCTGGTGGAGATGGTGAGCGAGGGTGGGCGCGGTGCGGCGCGGTGAGGCGTAGAGGCGGAGTGCATCTACGTGATCCACAAGGGCGTGTTCAACATCATCACCACCACCTTCCTGGCGCTCAGCTACGACGTCGCCATCATCATCTCCTCCATCCGCACGCTCAACCGTCTCTGCTCTCTCTCCGGTGTGCGCGCCGCCCCCGCCTCACGCCTAGCCTTCGCCGTGTCGCTCTTCGTGCGCTCGCCGCTGCTGCTAGACTCCGTGTACACCACGCGCAACCACCCCTTCAACGAGCCGCTGTGGAGCGCCGTGCTGGACCTGCTGCTCACCGTGCAGACCACCGCGGCGGGCAGGGCGGCGCTGCGGGCCAAGAAGATCCAGATGGAGATCCGCAGCTGCCTCTGCCTCCTCAAGGACACCGCCAGCGTCGTCGCCAAGGCCTCTTCGCTCCTCGACTCTCTCGAGCCGTCCGCGTCCGAGGCACATCCCGAGGCACATCCCGAGGCACATCCCGATACAGCGTCTGAGACAGCGTCTGAGACAGCGTCTGAGACACAGCCCGCACACCGCCTGCAACCTATGAGCCCGCTACGCCCGCGCACGGCCTCCGTCAGCCACATCGAGCTGAGCCAGCGCCCGCTGCAGCAGCAGCTGTCCACGCGCGCCGCGCCGGGCACGGACTTCTTGTCGCTGTTGCTCTTCATGCTAGCCGACGACAGCGCGCACGCGTTCGCCTACCGCGCGGTGGAGTGCCTGTTCGACCTGCTGGACGAGGGTGGAGCCGCGCGGCGCGCGTGAAGCGTAGAGAGCGTGGCGTACCTGATGCGGCGCATCGACCTGTCGGCGGTCATCCCGTGCCTGTCGCTGACAATGCTGCAGTACATCCACAACGACGGGCTGATCGAGAAGTGCATCCTCATCCTGCGGTACTTCACGGCCTGTTCGCCCCGCGGCGCGCGCTGAGCCGTAGACCCGGCGATCATCGAGGCCTTCTTCTCGGAGGAGACGATCACGGTGCTGATCGAGATCATCACCAGCTACTCGCACTCCATCTCCATCGTCTCCAACACCTTCGACATCCTCCTCTTCCTCTCCTCGCAGTGTGCGCGCCGCGCCGCCGCCTCACCCGTAGCCGTGCTCCGCGGCCCGCTGAAGAAGGCGGGCGTGATGCGCATGATCGACAGCATCTACTCGGCCTACGACAACGACGAGGCCATGAGCACCACCGACTACGTGCGCCTCTCCGAGCTGCTCAAGGCCGAGTCCTCCACCAGCGAGCCCGCCAGCTCGCTGCGCATCGAGCTCATGAAGAAGGCGCGCCAACTGGAGTCGAACCTCGGGCTGCGGAGTAGGTGCGCGGGGCGGGCCTGAGGCGCAGGCGAGAACACGGAGAGCGAGGGCGAATCCAGCGAGAAGCGCATGATGGAGGTGGTGCTGCACCACTTCGCGCACGCCGAGCGCAACGAGCAGCTGCAGATCCTCGACGCGCTGCTGAAGCTGGTTGGCTCGGACTGTGGCGGCGCGCGGCGCGGCTGACGCGTAGACCACAAGCTGGTGCGGTGCGTGATCCGCTGCAACGGCGTGCGCACGGTGATCAAGGTGGCGCTGCGGCGCGTCGCGGACAAGGAGATCATCGTGCGGTCGATGGTGCTGCTGGGCCGCGTGCTGGACGTGCGCTCCTACCGCCGCGCCAACGACCTGGCGGCCATCACGGCGGTGACGGTGAGCGTGCTGCGCGAGCAGGCGGAGATGAGCAGCGTGGTGGTGCCGACGCTGATGGTGCTGGAGCGCTACACGGCGGCGGAGGCGGCGCACTACCTGGCGGACTCGTGCGCGGTGCTGCACGCGGTGATGAAGAAGAACATGACGACGGGCGACGTGTGCGACCACCTCTGCAACCTGATCAAGCTGGTCTGCGGCGAGTCGCGCGCCTTCCGCGTGCAGTGCATCCAGTGCGGGCTGCTGGAGAGCGTGCTGGAGGCGGTGAAGTACCACAGCAACCACGCCTCCTTCCTGTTCAACGTCTGCGACATCCTGATCCTGCTGGCGGAGGAGCCGGCGCTCGACGCGATGGCCTGCCGCTTCGATGTGGTCAGCCTGCTGCTGCACTTCCTGTCCTCCTCCTTCATGAGCGACCCCTCCTTCATCGCGCTCTCGCTCCAGGCGCTGCACGCCGTGGTCTGTCTCTCTGCGTCCATGGCCGAGCACTTCGCCAAGAAGCAGGGCCTCACCTACCTCTGCCACGTGCTCGAGGACAACAACACCTCGCTCGAGGTCGTCACCGCCGGCGCCGAGTTCCTCGCCTCGCTCGCCTCGCAGTACGACATTGCCCGCGACGTCATCGCCACCGGGCTCATCCCCGCGCTGCTCCGCGTCCTCGCCGTCAACCGCGCGCGCAGTCCCGCCGATCTCCTCGCCTGTTTCCAGACGCTGCGCGCACTCGCCTGCCTCTCCATCGACTGCGTCAAGACGCTCCTCGCCGCCCAGGCCGTCTCCACGCTCGTCGCCACCCTCCGTTCGCTTGCTGCTCCTGCCACTGCGAATCAGACTGTGAATCAGACCGCGGGTGCTGTGAGCCAGACGGCAGACCAGACGGCAGACCAGACGGCAGACCAGACGGCAGACGACCAGGTGACGACGGAGTGCGTGTGGGTGCTGTACCAGTGCTCCACCACGCAGGAGGGCTGCGAGGAGCTGCAGCGCTGCGGCGTGGAGGCGGCGCTGCAGGGCCTGAGCCCGGCGATCGCGCCCGACCACGACATCGCCATCAAGCGCGACCTGCTGCTGCAGAACCTGGCCATCGCGCGGCGGCAGCACGCCGTGTCGCCGCGCAGCGTGCAGCCGCCGGTGCAGAGCGGACCGAACGACCTGTCGCACCTGGTGGACTCGCCGCTGCTGCAGATCATGCACACGCTGGTGAAGTGCGGCGAGCACGCGCCCATGGACGTGCTGATCAGTCTGAAGCAGCTCAAGACGCTCTGCGACAGCAGCGTCGCCGTGGGCGACCTCGTCCAGTACGGTTGCGACGTCACCATGATGGAGATCCTGCAGACCTTCCCCGCCGACGCCGAGATCGCGCGCCTCGCCTTCCTCGTCCTGGGCTACTTCGCCGAGAAGGCGCCCGAGCACGTCACGCTCTCGCAGGAACTGCTCGACCTGCTGCTCGCCTGCCTCGACGCGCCCGCCGTCGTCGGCAGCCTCGCCTGCTTCGACGCCCTGGTGCGCTTCGTCGCGCTCGTCACCGTCACCGACGCCCAGCTGCCCGCACTCGCCGCCTCCCCACTGCTCGCCCGCCTCCTGTGCACCTACATGGCCCTCACCAAGCACGCCAATCCCTCTTCTGATTCTGCCAGTTCTGTCAGTTCTTGTCGAAGCCTCCACTGAGTCGAGTGACGTTAGCTCTGCAAGCCCTGCAAGCCCCGCCAGCCCCGTCGAGGCTCTCACAGCCCGCGCAGACGTCGCAGGAGGCGGAGCTGTTCGGACTGCTCACCTCCTTCACCTTCGCCGTCGCCTCACGCTGCAGCAGCCTCCACTGCGACTGCGTGCGCGAGTTTTTCGTGGCGAACAGCGCGCTGGTGTCGGGGTCGCTGCTCTGGCTCCTCAAGGCCGACATCGCCTGCCGCGTGGTCACTCGTCGCTCTCTCTCCGCCGCCTCACGCCTAGAACGGCCTCTCGTGGTGTGCGCGCCCGCCGGCCCCGTCCCCGACGCGGTGGCCATTCCGCGGCCCTTCATGGATGTCTGCTTCGAGGCCTTCGCGCAGCTGAGCGAGGAGTCCGCGGACGTGCTGCGCGCCTGCGACCTGATCGCGCTGCTGGGCCACGTGGAGGAGTACAAGGAGGCCTTCATCGACCGCGGCGGCATCGAGCTGCTCACGCGCCTGTTCCAGGCGCATCGCCGCGAGCTGACCTTCGTGCCCTTCCTGACGGCTTTCCTGGCCGTGCTGCCGAGTGCGTGTGGGCGGGCGCAGTGACGCGTAGAGAAGGAGGCGCAGCTGGCGCACCTGTCGATCGACGCGGTGGTGCAGCTGTTCCTGGAGGACGACCCGACGCCCGTGAAGAGCAGCGACATGGTGCTGGGCGTGCTCACGATGCTCTGCGAGCTCTTCAACGCGCACGCCGTGGTGCAGCGCGAGAGCACCGTGGTGGCCATCCTGCACAACGTGGAGCTGCTGAACGAGGACGAGCACTCCGTGGAGACGGCCATCTCCGTGCTGACCTCCTGCCTGCGCTGCACCGCCTCCGACGCGCTGCGCCAGCAGGTGGTCCGCGTGCTCTTCGACGAGGTCAGCAAGGGCGCGCGCTACAGTACCACGCAGAGCGACCTCGCCGCGCTCTACGAGGAGTACCAGAACGATGGTGGGCGCGGCGCGCGGCGCTGACGCGTAGAGGCCATGCTGGAGCGCTTCAACCGGTTCGCGCCCACGGCGGTGGTGCGCGCGTTCACGCAGTCGGTGAGCACGGAGGTGGGGCTGCCGAACACGACGCAGCTGCTGTGCTCCTACCTGCGCGACGAGAGCAGCGTGCGCCTGCTGCTGGAGAGCGGCCTGCTGGACGCCATCTCCTCGCGCATCACCAACACCATGTCCGGCGCCGTGCGGCTCTCCCTGCTCCGCGTCGTCTACCAGATCTGCTCCTTCGGTGCGCGAGTGGTGGTGGTCTCACCCGTAGAGGTATCGTGCAACGAGCTGCTGCAAGACAAGGACTTGGTGGCGTCGATCCGCGGCATGACCCTGCAGACGGACTGCGACAACGAGGAACTGAAGCTGCTGTCGCAGTCCGTGTTTGAGTGCCTTGAAAAGGGCTTTAAGAACCAGAACATCAAATTGGAGTATGTGAACCCCTTCTCCCTTGACTTTGGTCCCGTCCCCTCTTACTCTGTGCTTGTGTGGACTGTTTGTTAACAAACACGACAGTGCATGCTCTCAATGGCGAGAACGGCTGCGGTAAACAGGAAACTGGAAAACAGGGAGGAGGTGAAGAAGCGGTTCGCTCGGGTCACACTACGCCTCAGCCCTGCCACGCTTGCTCACATGGAGCGGCTCTCGATGCGCTGCGTCTTCCGTCTCTTCGAGCCGGCCTCCGGCAGTGTTCGCCCTCTCTTCTCTCGCCGCACCTTCTACGCCTCACCTCCTCGCCCCTCTCTCACCGGCAGGAGAGGATGCTCTGCCGCTAATGTTCTCACCTGCGGTGCAACAGGCGGTGCAAGTGCTGCAATAGGCGTTGCAATAGGCACTGCAGGAACCTCAGCGGACACCGTCACGGCAGTTGCCACAGCAGTTGCAGCAGGCGCTGTTACGACTGGCTCCACAGGCAACGCCTCAGGGACCACAACAGGCGCCGTTACGACTGGCTCCACAGGCAACGCCTCAGGGACCACAGCAGGCGTTGCTTCTGGGACAGAGTCCTCCGGAACTCCCTGCGGATTGATGACGATTCCCGCGGGGTGAAGCTTCTTGCGCGCGCTGCGGACGGGCGGCACGGGGCTGCCGATGGGCTCCATGAGTCGCTTGCCGTTCACCACCTTCACCTCGTAGCGCTGGCCCGCCACCACCACCACGCGGTTCGGCGACACGGGCGCGGGCGTCGACACGGGCGCGGGCTTCACGGGCGTCTGAGGCGGAGCGGGGGCCTGAGGCTGGATGCGCTCTAGAGATGAGATCACCGCGGGACGAGTGCTCTTCTTGGTGAAGGAATCGACGTTGCGCTAGAAGTGAGGGAGAGAAGCTGGGCTCACGCCGAAGGTGACGGTGTGGGAGGTCATGCGCTCGCGCAGCAGCTGCAGACACTGGTCCAGCACCGTCCGTGGGTCCGCAGAGGAAAGCAGCAAGGGCACGACGTCTAGGCGTGAGAGAAAGGGGGTGCAGCTGCCCTCGAACGGCGAGCACTGCATCAGCGCGGGGTTCTCCTTCATCGCCTTGATCTCCGCGTCGGTGCGGCCGAGCCAGGGCAGCGTGCCCTGCGAGAGGAAGATGAGAATGTAGGCGAGCGATTGGAGGTTGTCCGTGGGCTTGGGCTCTGGAGGTGAGGGAAAGACGCGGAAATACCATTTCCGCTCATGACAGAGACAGAGGTGAAGGTGGGATCCTCGATGAAGAAGCACTCTCTGGAAGTGAGGAGATACAAGGGCCACGACTTGGTGACAAAGTCCTGGTTGAGGAGGACGGTGCGATAACCCTTGGTTGTGCGGCGGAAGAAGAAGTCGTTCACGTGGAGGTTCTTCAGCACTTTCTGGGCGTCGAACAGGATGCGCAGGATTTCGAGAATCTGGTATGCCGTCACCACCAGGTCGTTATCGCTGACATCCAGAGAGGCGTCCGAAACGATGGAGCTCAGGCTTCGCGACACCTTTTCGAATACAAAGTATTCGTTTCCGTTGTAGGAGCCGCAGGAATTACTCGGGGGAATCACGGGAAAGCCTACGAGTGAGTCAGCAGGGTTTCGGCGACAGTGACTATCGTAGTACGTGTAGATGGGTCTGCAATTCAGATTGACGGGGAGGAGGCAGGAATCGTCATCCTCGTCCAGTTCGTTCGGATTCGCCAGCAAATCCTGGTAAATCGCCATGAGGTACTTTTCCTCGCTGTTCTTTTCATTGTATACTAGGTTGAAGCCAGCGCGAGACGCTCACCCTTGTAGATGCTCAGTTGGGAATCTCGCTTGACCTCTTCTCCCACCACCCAACAATCGATTCTTCGTCCCGTGTAGGAAGCCATTATCTGCATCGTGATCACAGCCTTCACCCACATTCGGAGTGATTCACAGAGAGGATGGATACGGGCTGAAGGAAGGATGAGCGCATCGCATACCATCGTTCGCACCGAATGCAATACGGATTAACACGATTCCTGTTAATCCAGTTTCTGCTTTTTGTAGCCTCTCTTTGCGGCAGGGTGGAGGGGAGTGATGTCGGTCCTGCCACGCGAGACAAGAGCTCTGATAATTCGGAAGGGAGGAAGAAGTCGTTGTTTATGATTGCATTGCCTTTTCCGTTTCATTTTGGTAGTCCTCACTGAGATTGATAAGGGCGGTAGATGCAATGATGTACATTGCAGAAGTGATGCAGTCGAAGTACGAGATCACGGTTGGAATATTCAAACCCATTCCAATCTCCGAGAAGAACGATCGCTTGAACCTGAAGGTAGATTGCGCTTCCTGCTTCTCACCCTAGACGTTCAACATGGGAGAGTTCCCTATCGGCGGTGAGGAGTTGAGTACTCTGATCCGGACTTCCTATCACGCTACGAGTAGTCGTGACTACTATTCCAACCACCTCTTTCGCGTACGGGCGCTGAACTGGAATCACAAACAGATTGGAAAGGAGAGTCTCAATCCTCTTTACCGGACTATGGACGCCTATCTCCGAAAGTGGCAATCGCTCTCTTCTTTAACGCGCAGACACAACCCATCTCTCGTCTTGTGCGACCTCTTCCTCCCCGGCATCCAGATCGCGGCCCATGCGCACAGCACGCCGCTCCTCCTCTTCTCCCCCGAGTCCATGTCCGACTTTTTCCCCATGCGTACGCCCTCTCCCGTCCCTCACCCGCAGGCGACCTGTCGGACAGTCTTCACTACACGGAGATGAGCATCATAGTGGACGACATGGTGGCCTTCACCAACACCTTCCTCGCCTCGCTCCACCTGCCGCCGCAGCCGCCCTTCCTCTACTCCGCACCCCTCCTCTTCTTCAACGGCGTCGCCTCGCTCTTCGCCTCCCCGCTGCCCGCCCTGCCCCCGCTCTGGACGGCGCTGGGGCCTGTCGCCCACACGGGCGCGGCGGACCTGTCGCTCACGGGGCAGATCCTCTCCTTCCTGCACGCGCCGCAGATCACCACGCGCGTGCTGCTGTACGTGGGCGACAACGCGGGCTTCGACCTGTGGCAGATCAAGACCATCGTGGGCGGGCTGCAGGACCCTTCCATCAGCGTCATCATCCTGGGCACGCTGAATCCCCGCGGCGTCGCCCGCAAGAACGTGATGGTCATCGACAGCACGCGCGTCTCGCCGTTCCACCTGATGGCCACCTACTCCATCACCGCAGTGGTCTCCTACTGCGACGCGCTCCTCGTCGAGGCCGCGCTCTTCTCACGCATCCCGCTGCTCTGCGTGCCCTCGCGGCGCAATCGCGTCGCCACGCGCCTGCTGCAGCGCGAGCAGCGGTGCGTGCTGTTCCCCGAGGGCTTCTGGACCGAGTCCACGGTGCGCGACTGCTTGCGGCAGGCGATGAACCTGAAGAAGACGCCGATGAATGCGACCAAGTGGGAGGAGGCGAAGGCGGCGCTGGTGCGTAAGGTGGAGGAGGAGACGCTGACCGCTGTGGGCGCGGGGGCGGACGACCGGTCCGTGGAGGAGGGGCTGTCGCATGTGGTGCTGTGGGTGTGGGGGAGTGGCGTGATGCGTAGCGTCATTTGTGTACTATTGATTATTGGGGTGATCTGGCATCAGCTGTACCAGGTAGTGCGATCTTCTCGCGGGAGGAGCAACAGCTACCACGCCAAGAGGAACTAGCTATCTTCGCGTTTCTTCCAACAAACAAGCGCTAATTCCAGGACTTGTAGATATAGCTGATCAGCATGGCCATTCCAGCAACGACAATGCACGCAATCAGAGAGCGATGAGTGAAGGACACGTGAGACACACACTACGCATGATCACTCGGAACGGC
Organism: Blastocystis sp. subtype 1; assembly: GCA_027406405.1. Lineage (NCBI taxonomy): Eukaryota > Bigyra > Opalinata > Blastocystidae > Blastocystis > Blastocystis sp. subtype 1. The sequence continues at coordinate 205,998 of JANPWL010000044.1, forward strand.
TGCTACGCTGCTAATGCAGTCTTCCTCCTCACCACCGGGAGACACACAGGTCGAATAGGTCACATCAGCGGGATTCGCTGATCGTGAAGAGGACCAACGACGGGAGGCAAAGGATATTGGTAAAGCGCACGTTCAGGTACTTGGTGGTGCTAGGGCAGGCCTGGATGGCGGGCCACTACGCATTCAGGTAAGAGAGTCGCCACCCACCTGGTCCTTCAGAGCGTCCTTCTCCGGCTTGTCGCTCTCCTTCGCGAGCGAGTTCTCGATGGTCTTGTTCAGTTTGTACGCCACAATCTGAAGACGGTTCCTACAGCGTCATTCGAGTTACAAACGCCTTGCTTCGTCGGGAGGTCCGCCTCCAGCAGGTCGTCCACGGTGTTCTTGTCGCAGCGCACTACACAGTCACCACACGGCGAGAACGCGATTACGACTCACCAGCTTGTCCTTCCCGGGGGCAAGGACGAAGCGAGTGGGCTTCACGACGTAGAGCTCCTTGTTGTTGGAGTTCACCATGCACGCGAGCTACACGATTAGTCAAGGCATAGCTGGAGTCCCACCGTGTTGTCCGACTTGTTAAACACGCGGAACGCAATGATCGATTCCTCTCCCGACTTAACTACGGAATCAGACGAATTCCCCATCCAACGACTGTAGATAGTTAGTTTTTCCTTTGGGATGGTGGTGATAGACTCCATGGGAACGCAAACCTCAGAGTTTTTACAATAATGAGTATTCAAGAATCCGCGCATTTCCGTCCCGATTTCGGTGATCTGTGTTTTTGTATTTTGCCCCGATCCTTCTTTCAGCAAACAACCGAAATAAAAGAACAGATCACTTGTAGGAGATGGCCTCCACCACTACAGCAAACTCCTTCCATTCACCCTCCTCCCACGTCGCCTTCAAGCCAGCCACCGGAATGAACGTAGCGTTCATACCCGCAAATACTATCTCTGATCCCACTCACTCACCCCCACCCTCCTGCAAATGCTCCCAACCGCCCTCCTTCTCCATGTCAAAGTACACCGTCACGCAGTGGTTCGCAGCAGACTGCTTCTCAAACACCACTTCCCCCCTCCTCGAAGCCCATCACATCCACCGTCACGAAATCGCCGTAGCGGATCTGAATGGACTTCTCCGTCGCCGTCACGCTCTCCTCGCACTCGTCGTTGTACACGTCCTTGACGTACCCCTGGCAGGCGCACTGCAGCGCGCACTCGCCCATCACTCGCTCCACCCACCCCATCACCGCCACACGCGCCACGCCGCACAGACTCGCCTCCTCCGCCTCCTCGCCGAACTGCGCTACACATCACGCCTCCCCCCTCCGCCCACCGCTGCGCAACAGGGTGGCTACGCAGGGCACCGCTGCAGGTGCCGCCTTGTGCAGCATCTTGGCCAGGTAGTCCTGCGTGCGAGCGAGTGCCGCGTCCACCGTGGGGCAGGTGTAGCGCAGCGAGTCCGCGTCCAGCGGCAGCACCCACGGCAGCTGCAGGAAGCGGCCCGCCGTCAGCGTCAGCGCGTAGCGGCCCAGCGCGGGCGGGCACCACAGCGAGCGCGACCGCCAGGTGAGCCGCGTGGAGGGGCTGGCGCTGGGCGTGGCGAAGAGTGTGGGCGAAGCGACGGCGGTGAACACGACCTGGCTAGCGGTGAGGCCAGCTCGCGAGCGTCACAGCGCAGGGTTGGCAGAGGGCAGCGCGGCGAGGAAGGGCGCGGGGTCTGCGTCGAGCGGCAGCAGCAGCGTGAGGCTCTCGGCGTCGTCTCGCAGACGCGCCAACACCGCCTCCTTCCCCACCACTGCCTCCTGTGCATGGAAGGTGAAGGGCGTGCGCGGACGCAGCGGTCGGGGCGCGGAGGGCGCGACGGTGCAGGGCTCGGGGTCGGGCAGGACAGGAGCGAAGTCCTTGGCCTCGAGGTGCCAGGTGTGGGGCACGAGCAGCAGCACGGGCGCGTCCACGTCGTTGGAGTGCACCACCACCTCCGAGTCGTCTCTAGCGCTCACGCCCGCCCGCGGCGCTCACAGCACGATGCGCCTCTTGAACAGCGGAGAGTCCACGGTGAAGGTCTCGTACTCGCCGCCCTCGCCGCACGGGTTGCAGCCGTAGATGTCGGCGATGTGCAGCAGGTACGGCTCCAGCTGGTTCAGCGTCTTCCCGATGTGTCGCCGGTCCAGACCCATGGCCGCCGTCTTGATCACGACCGCCACGACGCCATCCTGGATGATGTCGCGAAGGAGGGCGCGCTGCTCCCGTTCCCACATGTAGGCGACGGAGATTAGACCCAGCCGGTCGCAGCTACTGCTGAGGAGGAAAAGAGGGGCGTACACGTTTTCTACGCGAATGCGCTGGTAATTCGACAGAATGGCTCCCGAGGACACTCCCTCGATTTCGGGGAATCGCTCCTACGAGGAAAGAACAGGGAAAGGGACGACTTTGGTCGCCTTGAGGGCCGCATACAAGTCCTCCACCTCGTCTCCCTTCTGGGGATTGTAGGCCAAGTCCGAATCCACGCACTTTCCGGTAATCGCAAAACGCAGCAGGGGGAGTTCCATTGCCTGGGCAATTGCCTGCAACTCATGTTACATAGAATGAAGTACGTCAATCGCCGTGTGGCCAACGGTTTGGTACATGAAGGAGTCCAATTCGTTAATCTCTGTGTTTGCTTCGCATTACATCTCATGAGCAAATCGTACCGGGAAGGAGGTTCACGAGACACACAATCTCATGCCCGTGCTTCACACACTGGAGCATGTTGTAGCAAGAGTCCTTTCCGCCGCTCAGCAGTGCTGCTATCTTCATTGCAATGTGATTCTCGTTGAGAAGACCCAATCACAAAGCGGATTGTGGATGACTGTCGCATCGGTCTCTTCTACGAATAGGCTCACAAGCAACAAAGGAGCATGTGACTCACACAGTGACAACAAAGAGAGAGCCATCCCTCGTTCCCGAAAAAGGCCCAATATGAGTCACTTCAAAAACAAACCAAAGATGGAGGTTGAGGCCGAGAATCAATATCCATCCATTCGCATCCCGCTGAGTGATTCGGATGAATGCATCGAGCTGTTCGTGGACGAGCTGTCCGACGATCCGAGCAAGCTGATCGAGATTCTGCTGGGAGAGTGCGTGCACCCGATGTACTGGATCCAGGTGGCTGTGGGTGTCGTGAAAGACGCGCTGATGCGTAGTCTGGCTACTACAGCATGAAAAAGTACCCGCAATTCCTCGAAATCGTGAACGCGGTGTTCAAGGAGGAGATTTTCCAGCGATTCCAGAACGAGTACTACTGCAAACTCGTTCTCCTGAACTATCGCATGGCATACAAGGTGAGACGCGGAAGTGTGAGGGTGACGTCCAGATGAAGATCAATTCCGTGAGTCAGGAGGATTTCAAGAAATACGTAGTGCTTGGGCGTCGGGCGCTGACGTGCTAGGATCTGGAGTCAAACAGCCTGATCAACTGGGAAATGCAGGACAAATCGGCCGCGGCAACCGCCTTGGCGCTGAAGTGCATCTACTGTCTTCGCACCGTAGGAATCGAATTTTCACGCAACGCGTAGGACGACATGAAGGCGGCGCGCAGCTACATGAACCACGCCATCGACCGCGATGATTGCTGCCTGCTGGCGACGATCGCAGCGGCGCTCTACTTCATCCAGACGCGCGACTACTTCAAGGCGATCAAGGCATACCAGATGGCCATCTACAGTATTCCTTTCTCTCCCCTCTCACCGTAGACCACCCCGACGCGCCGGCGTCGCTGCGCGTGGGCGTCGCCTACTGCTTCTACCAGCTGGGCAACTACAAGAAGGCCTTCGCGGCGCTGGACCGCGCGCTGCAGATCGACCCCGAGAACGAGGAGGCGCTGGCCATGAAGGCCTCGCTGCAGCGCTCGTCTCCGGCGCTGTCGCCGCAGGAGCGCGTGATCACCTCGCTGCAGACCATCAAGCAACTCCATGCGATCAACCCCGCGCACCCGCAGGTGCTCGTGTACACGGCCGACCACCACTTCTGGCGCTGGGCCGCGCTGCCCTCGCTCACCGCCACCGTCGCCAAGGGCGCCACAGAGGTGACGCTGGAGGGCGAGGGTGCCTCGTTGCTCCACCCGGCGCTGCCGCTGCGCATCGGCAGCACGGTGTGTCGCGTGAAGTCTTCTCAGGACGCCGTGACTGCCACCTCCTGCACACTAGCGGCGCCGTTCGCGGGCGAGGCGGCGGAGAAGGCGGCGGTGGAGGCGCGTGACACGACGACGTGCATGCAGCTGGCGAAGGAGTGCCTGAAGGAGGCGAAGATGCCGACGCTGAAGTCGGAGGCGTACGAGTTGCTGGGCCGGTGCTACCACGCGCTGAACAACTGGAACCACGCGAAGGAGATGTATGAGAAGGCGATCCACGCGAACAAGCACAACCTGCTGGCACAGTACGAGATGATCCAGGTGTAGGCGCCGCGCACCGCCTCAAGCGTAGCCTCATCCACCTGTCCGCCGTGGCCAAGACCAAGAAGGAGAAGGAGGACCTGCGCGTGCAGGCGCGTGCGCACTGCAGCGTCTGCTCGCAGATGGGCAACGCCAGCAACGAGATCGCCTTCCTGGCCGCCTACCTCCAGTTCAAGTCCAACGAGCTGCCCAAGGCCATGGCCACCATCGCCGCCGTGCCCGACGTCGGCGTCGCGCGCTGCACTCACGCGTAGAAACCCGATCAGTTCACGGTGAAGCCGCTGTTGAACTCGCTGCTGCTGAAGGGGCAGCTCTGGCAGGGCAACTTCCACAGCGCGGCGGACATCGCGCGCGCGCGCGTGTTCTACGAGAACTACGTGGCGCTGGCCGTGTCGGCGGGCACCTCCTTCTCGCCGCTGGTCTGGAACAACATCGCGCTGCTGCGCGAGCTGTGCGGCGACGCGACGGGCGCGAAGACGGCGCTGGACGAGGTGGTGCGTCTGTCGCTGGCCACCTGCGGGATCGCGAGCAAGGCGGTGGGCGAGCTGAGCGAGGCGGAGCTGGCGGCGCTGTGCGAGACCAACCTGAACGTGACGCTGCTGTTCAACTACGCCGTCTTCGCCGAGCGCCGCGGCGAGAGCGAGCTGGCGGCGCGGCTGTACGCGGCGGTGTTGAACAGCGTGCCCGAGTACTACGACTGCGTGCTGCGCGAGGCGAAGCTGCTGGTGGCGCGTGGACAGGCCGCAGAGGCGGAGGCCAAGCTGAAGGCGCTGTGCGAGGACCTGGAGAAGCAGTTGGCGGCGGGCGTGGGAGCGCATGGGTGGCGTGAGGCGTAGTTCCTTCGCGAGTCGGCGACGCTTCTGACGTACGTGCTGAATAGCTACATCGACTCGCTGTGCCTGTACGTGTCGCTCCTGGAGCGCACGGGCCGCGAGGAGGAGGCGATCTCGCTCATCACGCACTCGTACGTGTCGAGGATCCGCACGACGGACCTGTACGTGAACCTGCAGCTGATCAACCTGTACTTGCGCGCGTCGCGCGGCGGCGACGGCAAGGGCTACTTCAAAATCGCGGTGGAGATGCTGAAGAAGAGCCTGCATCGCAACCCGCGCAACGTGTTCCTGGCCAACGGGTGCGGCATCGTGTTGCAGCGCACGGGCAAACAGCAGGCGGCGCTGCGTGTGTTCAAGAAGGTGCGAGAGAGCGTGATCGACCTGAAGAGCTGCTGTCTGAACGTGGCGGGACTGTGTCTGGAGGAGGGCAAGTTCGAGGACGCCGTGTGCCTGTACGAGTCGCTGCTGAAGAAGGAGGAGGACCCTGCCGTGATGCTCCGTCTCGCCTTCGCGCTCTTCAAGGCGCAGAAGTTCCCGCGCGCCATCGAGGTGCTCGAGAAGGTCGTGGCGCGCAACCCCGACGTGAGCACTGCCGTAGGACGTGACCCGTAGGACGAGGCGGCGAGCTTCGACCTGATCCTGGCGCACGTGCACGCGGCGGAGGCCATTCTGCGCAACACGCAGCACGTGCACCCGGGCGTGGTGGACAGGGACACGCGCTGCTACACCTGCTGCCAGCGGGCGGCCGACGCGCCGGGCTGCGAGGAGCGCAGTCTGCGACGGCCGGGCGAGCTGGCGCGCGCGGAGGTGTCGCTGCAGTATGCGCTGAACCACCTGGTGACGCTGCAGAAGAGCGGGTTGTGAGGGCGCGCGGCGCGGGTGAGGCGTAGCGACAAGGCGCGCATCGACGCGCAGCTGGTGCGCTGCAAGAACCTGTGGACGGAGCGCGAGCGGCAGAAGCAGCTGGACGCGCAGCAGGCGCAGCAGACGGAGTCGGCGGCGCAGGCGCAGGTGGACGTGCAGCGCGTGCTGGAGCAGCGGCGGCAGGCGGAGCTGCAGGCGGAGCAGGTGAAGCGCGAGCGGCAGGAGCGCATCGAGCAGGTGGCGGCGGAGGAGAAGCGGCGGCTGCAGGCGAGTCTGCAGTCGCTGGCGTCGATCGAGACGGCGCACGTGGAGAAGCCGGCGCGACCGCGGGCGCACCGCGCGGTGGCGCGTGGGCGGACGGCGAAGAAGTACGACGACGACGAGATCATCGAGAGCAGCGAGAGCGACTCGACGGACGACAACGGGGAGATGAGCGAGGAGGAGGAGAACCGGAACGTGTTTGGCGAGGCGGACGAGGAGGAGGAGAAGAAGGCGAAGAAGCGCGTGAGGGCGGTGGAGAGCTCGGACGAGGAGGGCGAGGAGAAGCGGACGCACGTGGAGGACGCGCAGAAGGAGATGGAGGAGAAGATCCAGAAGGAAGTGGATGATGTGTTCAGTGACGACGATTGCGGCTGTTTGTAACAAAGAGCAAAACTACGCTTATTGCTTTCTACATTTCGAGAAGGAGAACCCTCCGCAAGCCGCAATGACGAGGATTAGGATCACGACGAGGACGATGACGACAATCATCACAACGCTGCGAGCGTTCTGCCACCACATCTTGTTCTTGAGAGCGCGAGCGTCCGAGTTGAAGATGAAGGCCTGCTGGTCCAGATCGCGCGTCTTGTCGGCGAGCGCCTCGATCTTCTCTCCTCTTCCAAGAACTTTGTCTGCACATGACGCAATCCCAGCGCGCCCTACCGATATTGTCCACCATCACCTCCTTCACCTCCTTGATCTGGCCGCGGACGTGGGTGATCGTGTCGGCCGAGGGGTCGTTGTTGAAGAACTCCTACGCCGTCACGCCTTTGACATAAACGCACCATGCGCTTCTCCATGACCTTGGAAAACTCCTCGTTCATGTTGTTCTCCACGGCCGTCTTGATGGTGTCGCCGTACATTTCCTCAAAGCGGCTCTTGATGTCGTTGAGGTAGGCAAACGGGATTCTTCTCTTCGAATCCTTGTCCGCCATGCACATGTACACAACACCGTCTTCGACAATGTAGTGGAAGACATATCTAGCCGCTTAAACACAAATAATGCACCCACTTATCATACACAAACGACATCTTCGTATCGGTGGGCTTCACCTTGTTAAGGAGCACACGACCGATGGTGGGGAAGTTACCAGACGTCATTCCCTTTTCGGCAAGGACCACCTTACCGCGAGCAATTAGAGAGTACCTACGCGTAACAGCATGCTCCACGACAGCTACAGAAGAGGCATTTCAACAGCAAAACAATGCGTGTCTTCTTTCACAAAAAACCGCGATTCTACTTGAATCCTGCCCAAACACGACGAAGTGGGGTATCCCAACGATTCGGCGACACATATTCATCCTATCCAATGTTCAAAGCGATTCAGGTGGGGAAGCACGGAGGTCCGGAGATGATGAAGCTGGTCACGAACGCCACTTTGCCGACCATCACTTCATCCCAGGTGAGAGCGCTTTACGGGCTTGAGGAATAGATTCTGGTGCGGATTCATGCTGCGGCAGTGAATCCTGTGGATACCTACATCCGTGAGGGTTGGCACGTAGCCTCCAGACCGTGTCCGTATACTCCGGGTCTGGACTGCGCTGGAGAGGTGATATCGGTGGGCAAGGACGTTTCCTCCTTCCATGTGGGCGACCGCGTGTACTCCAGCGGCTCCGTGAGCGGAACCTACGCAACGCACGGTGTGTTTACCGCGGATCAGCTTTATCCGCTGTCTGCGGCCATGTCCTACAAGGCAGGAGCCTGCCTTGGAACGGGATATTTCACGTCTCTCTTGTTATTCTACATATTTCCCGTGATGTTGTAGTGCTCTTCAGTGCACGCACACGCTTCGCGACCGGTGCATATTCATCCACGGTGCTTCTGGCGGTGTGGGAAGCAGCATCGTGAAGATCCTGTTGAGCATGAAGAAGACGATGGAAGAGTACAAGGGGATTCACATCGCGGCAAGCTGCTCCACGGAAAAGGCGGCTCAGTATCTGAGGAGTCTGGGAGTGGACTGGGTGTTCGATCGCAGGAACGAGCACTACATGGACGAGGTGAAGGCGATTAACGAGGGAAAAGGCCCGGATGTGATCTACGAGATGCTTGCCAACGTGAATCTGAACAAGGACTTTGTTGGTGTGTGGGAGTAGCGTTACGGGTAGGATGTCATCAACAAGCGAGGCGAGATCGTGATCATCGGCAGCCGCGGACCCATCGAGATCCAGCCCCGCTCCTTCATCACCAAGAACGTGACCGTTTCGGGAGTGAACCTTTTCAACCAAACGGTGGAGGAAAAGAAGGAGGCGTTGCGGCTGATGAATGGATTGGCGGAGAAGTGTCCCGAGCTCATGAGTCCCCTGATTGATCGCGAGTACCCGCTGGAGGAGGCCAGAAGCGCGCACGAAGAAGTGATAGCGCACAAGAATGGAGTGTTTGGGAGAATTCTCATCAACCCCGACTTGTGGAGTGTTTGTTCAGAAAAGTCCGAGCATAGTATACATTTACTCCTTTCTACAGCTATACAGGACCGGAGTGATCCTGGAAAAGGCCTTCTTGATGTCGTCGTCATCCTACCCGTTATCATCCCCTGTCAATGTCACCTTCGCTCCCGTGACGACGACCTTTCCAGACACGAAAATGAGGAGAACGACCTTCGGATTCATCATTCGGTAGATGAGGCCGGAAAAGAGCTCGGGCTCGTACTACCACTGAGTCTTAAGACCTGTTCGTACGGTAGTGGAATCGATATGGTCAATAGACAAGCCCTCCAGACGGATCGGGAACTTGTAGTCGCCCACTGCGACAATGTTGTGGATACTGGCCTTGATTTCATCCACCTTCGTAATGGAAATGAATTTCTACCCATTATCCCCGCGAGTTCCTCTAACGGAGAGAATCGTGACAAACTTCTTTGTTGCTCTATCGACATCATTGCGGCTCTTCGTTCCGGCGAGGACAACCTTGCCGGATTTAAAGATAAGAGCCATGCACTTCGGATCGCGAATTCGGACAATGAGGGCTCCAAATCGCTAAGTGGATGAGCAAATTGAAGAGGAATCGTACTCTAGGATTGTATTCGGCATTGCGCAGCTTGGCCACCGCCTCTTCCAGCGGAATGGTCTTGTTCAGGCTGAATGTCGCCACAATGTTGCTAGTGCTTAGTACCGTGCAGTGGACGTACTGAATCTTATAGTCGGGGACGAAGTTCATCCCATCTCTATCCTCTCCAGCACCGGCAAGGGACAACTGGTTTCCATCATTCTGTTGGGGATACGAATCCATTGCGTGCAGGAGCGCGGTTTGAATTGGATTGAACTGACTGGTACTCCGCATCAGCGAAACACCGCGTTGGCACCACACTGTAGCCCAACGGGAATCGGCAATTCTGGGGAGAAGGGTGTCTTGGGTTCGATTCTCTCGCCTTCTTTTCTTCTTCTCTGGGATTTGTGAAAGAAACACTCTAGGTTATCGCAATTATTCCTTCTCTTCTGAATGACAGTGGCACTCGTGACAACATTCACAATCATGGCAGCAAGCGTCGGGGTTGCAGGGATGCAACACTTTGCACTTCTCTACGCAAATGGGGCAGTTTCCATGGCATCCCCAGACAAACGCCTTGCTGATGTAGAACTCCCCATCATAGTCGTCTACCATATCACTAAGGACATGAGTAGCAACAGTACTTCCAGATGCGCATGATACACGTGGGAGTGCCGTCTTCCATGAGCGTAGCTCCGTTTTCCACAAATCCATCTCTCATTTCTATGTAACATGATGTACACATCGCCCTACCATGGAATTCAGAGCCTACGACGGGCATCTGCAGGTAGTGTTCCACCTCTTCTCCCTATCGGTTGACAGGAATAATAAGGCACACGTGTGCAATCTTTCCCTCGATTACGAAGAGGGTGCAGGGATCATAGGGCATGAAAGGAGCCACGTGCGTGAGTTCGCTCTATGATGAAATCGAAACACTTTCCAAACGATAAGGTCGGGAAACGCCTTCGTCGCCAGACAATCAGCATAGTACCTCACCGTTCGGCAGGTGACAATACGTGGGTCCTCGCTCATGGAAAACAACGCAACAGGAAAAGAGAAATGAGATGAGTAGATGATGCGTGTTTTATCCGTGCTCGCTTCTGCACGGAAGGTACATGCGACTGCTGCAGTTGCTTCGTTGGGGATGGGTTTGGAGCGAGAATCCAGAAATAGGCATGATTTGGGTAGCAGTGAAACCAAAAACGGCGCGAAATGCGGAAATGAACACGCGAATCGTATCTTCGTCTCAAAACCGCTCCGATTCGAGTGTTTCCCTGTGATGGATGAGCTCCATGTGTCTTTAGAACATCCAGCAAAAGAAAAGAGCCAACTGGTGATGAGGCAGTACCTTCCCGCAATTCTTGTGCTGTCTGTGAACACTCTGCTTCTGTACTTCTACTACAATTCGTTTGCCCCGGTGCTCTCCTTGATGGCAAAAGACTACGGCTTTTCTAACGCGCAGCGTGACTACATGATTGGTACGGCTGGGCCATTCCATTGACGCTGTAGGCAGTCGCTTTAGCACCGTTTTCTTTCTGATTGGCTCTCCCGCCTCTGTGATCGTTTCCTACATAGCTGACATTTACGACAGAAAAACCGTTCTGCTCATTTCCACATTCCTGTGCCACATGACCGCGTTCGTGGTTCCCTTCAGCACTACGTACTATCCTGTTCTTTGTTGGAGAGGACTCTCGGGTGCTCTGGTGATCTCCAGCCTTCCCATCTATCTCTCGATACTTGGCGATTCATTCCCCCCGTCCCGGCGCTCCACCGCCTCCGTCATCAGCTCCATCGTCGTCGGCTTCGGCATGCTCGCCGGCCAGACCCTCAGCGGTTTCCTGAGCGCTCGCTTCGGCTGGCGCTTCTTCTTCAAGCTAGTGCCGGTCCTGGGTCTCTTCACTCTCCTCTTCCTCTCCCGTTCCTTCTCGCCTCCTCACTCACGCGCAGAGATCACCCTCCCACGCCGTGGCGAGGCTGACGGCATCGCCAAGCCCGCTCCACAGCCGCTCACCAAGCCCACATCACAGTCGCTCGTCGCCTCCGCCCGGGACGTGCTGTCCTCGCTGCGCGTGCGCTCCAACCTGCTGCGTAGGTCAGCCCGCTTCCCTCACCCGCAGTGTTCCTGCAGGGCCTGCCCGGCTCCGTGCCCTGGGGCGTCTACAGCAGCTACCTGCACGACGTGCTCGCCAACGAGAAGCACTTCTCGCAGGACGCCGTAGGTCTGCCGTGCAACTATTATCTTCAGGCCTCCTCGCTCTTCCTCTTCTTCGGCGCCGGTGCCGCGCTCGGCAACGCGGCCTCCGGCGTGCTGTGCCGCGTGATGTACCGCTTCAACCGCGCCTTCGTGCCCGTGGCCATCGCCATCGGCTATCTCGTCTCCATGCCGCTCCTCGCGCTGCTCTTCTCCCCCGTCGTCACCGAGGGCGTGTCGCCCGCCTGCTCCTTCGGCCTCCACGCCCTCCTCCTCTTCTCGCTCGGCGTCCTGCTCAACATCCCCGGGCCGGCGCTCAAGGCGCTCCTCCTCAACGTCAACCGCCCGCACTGCCGCGGCACGGCCACGGCTGTCGGCGAGCTGTTCAACAACGCCGGGCGGATCCTCGGGCCAGTGGTCTTCACGTGGCTGCTGCGGACGCGCGATCGCGTGGCGTCCACGCTGTCGGTGAGCAACTTCTTCTACATCTCCGCGGCGCTCTCCTTCCTGCTGTGCTACACCGTGGAGGACGACGAGGACGCGGTGAAGGAGTACGTCAAGAACATCAAGGTCTCGCCCATGGAGCGCGAGGACGTGCTGGAGAGTCGCGGCGAGGACGCTCCCTTGTTACCCTGCTCTGTTTCTTCAACAAACACTCCAAAGACCAGGAGGAGCCTCATCGTCCATCCCCGGCGCCGTTTCCACCGGCGTCTCCTTCACGTTTCCTCTCATAGGCATTGTTGGCATTGCTTGCATGTTGGACATAGCTTGCATGTTGGGCATGTTGGGCATTGTTGGCATTGTTGGCATTGCTTGCATGTTTGGCATAGCCGAAACAGCAGGCATAGCCGGCATGGCAGAAACAGCAGGCATAGCCGGCATGGCAGAAACAGCAGGCATAGCCGGCATGGCAGAAACAGCAGGCACGGCGGCACCATCGGACGTGGCAAGCGGGGCGGGCGCCTGGTAGAAGGAAGGGTTGGCCATCTGCCCCTGCATGTAGTTCTGCAGCTGCTGCAGGTCCAGCGAGCCCGAGAACAGCGAGTGCATGGAGGACAGCACGCTCCACTGCGGCGCGCCGGCCGTGGAGTCGTCGTACTCGCCCACGCCCGCGAAGGTGCCGATCAGCCGCTGGATCTCCCTCTTGGCGGCGTCCACCTGCTCCTCCGTGCCCGCAATGCTCACCAGTCTGCGCATCACTCACGCCTTCCACACTCACCTCATCGGAGGGTCCGAGCCCTCGATCGGCTTGCCCGGGATCTGAATCCGCGACTTGGTCCGCATCTGGATGTCGCGAATCACGTTCCCGCCCTTGCCAATCACCAAACCCACCTTATCGTCCGGCACTGTCATCGTCACCACCGGCATGCCCTCCGGCAACGAGCCCGTCTGCCCGTCCACGATCGCCTGGATTTGCTTCTTCGCCTCCAGCACGTTCTCCGAGTCGCCCGTGATGATCACAGGCCGCAGCGTGGGGTTGTCGCGATCCACATCGTGCGGCACCTGAATCTGCGTGACGGTCCGCGCCATCAGCGCCTTGATCATCGCGCCGCCCTTGCCAATCACCAGGCCCACCTTGTCGTTCGGGATCATCATCTTCTCGAACCCGTCGCGGCTGCTCTGCAGTTTCATGATCACTTCCGCCGAGTTGGTCTGCACCACCGTCTGGAAGATCTTCTTCACCTTCTCGATCATCTCGCGTCGACCGCGAATCGTCACGTCGCGCATCACCGCGTTCGCCGGCACCTCGCTGTCCCGCTGCACCTACGCCTCACGCGCGCCCGCCGCCCGCACGCGCAGCGTCACGTTGTAAATGTCATGGATGTGTCGCAGGTTCTCGCCCTTGCGGCCCACGATCAGTCCCACGATGGTGAACGGCACCTGCATGGTCTCTGTCTCCGCCTCTATTCCTCACCGTCTGCCCACACACACACCTTCGATCGCGTCCGCGTCCAGGATCGTGCCCACCGACGCGATCACGGGGTTCACCGACGGGATCTCGCCCACGTTCTACGCGTCATTCCGAAAATGCAAAAATACCGCGTACTTCTGCATCAGACGGCGCGCCAGGTCCGGATTGTTGAACACCTCCGCGACTCGGTTCACGGCGTCGGCAAGCGTCTCCTCGTTGCTGGCCGAGATGAGCACGTGCTGCGGCTCGTCCGCGTCGGTCACCACCGTCTACGGGGAATGCGACTCCATCAGCGCTACGGGCGTTCCGCCGACGGTGATCGTGGTGTGCGTGTCGGTCTCCACCTCCATGCGGAAGGGGCCGTTGAAAATGGCCGCGTAGTTTATGTCGGTGTAGTGAGTGGGGAAGTACATCTTCTTCGTCGACAGGGAGCTGCTGAAGCGAGAAACGCGCGGCTTTTGGGATTTGGCCACTACCATTCAAATCCAGAGCGCAAGAGCCACTTGACAGCGATAGGTTCTTTGCCGCCTCCAGCGCAGCGTTCGTGGCAGCGCTGAACAGGGGAGTGGAGGTCTCTTCTCTTTGGGGCGGACTCGAAACGGGGTTCTGCACGCCCACTGCAGGCGATGTCACCGCTGTTCCGGAGGGAGTGCTCTGCTCCCTCCGAGACACGGAACTCCTGTGTCCCCTGGAATCTCTATCTCTGTCCCGGCTTCTATCGTGGTGACGACTCCTGTCGCGATGACGACTCTTGTCGCGGTCTCGATTTCTGTCTCGACTGCGATCTCTCTCAGAATCACGATGAGTGTGTCTGGAATGCTCGTGCCTCTGTCGATCTACCCGTGATGTCAGCGACCACCTAATTCATCTACACAAATCATCCAAACATTCAACCCTCCTACACGCGAATGACGATCGTCCATTATGCTATATAGGGAATATGGAACGCCTCCAACAACGGAATCAACAGAAATACCTGGAGTATGCTTCCTAGAGTTGAAAACACCCTTTTGGGAATTCCTGAAAACGGACCCATTTTTTGATTTGCACAATGGCGCTTTTCGTGGGGAAATGGGGCAGAAGCCGTTTGACCGAATCCTTTCTCGCGTATCTTGCGCATTATTCCTCTAGCGATTGAATATCATGTACACCGGAGTTGTGCTGATTTCGATTCTTGTGATTATCCTTCTTATCGTTGCTTCCACTCGTCCTTTGTGTTATCGCGTAGTACTGGTTTATCTGCAAGTGCTGCATTGTTGTCGAGCAGGGAACTGCCGTCATTATCGAGCGATTCGGTAAGTATTTGAAGAAGGTGTGTCCTGCGCATTCTCCCTGATGGCGTAGTGCGAGGCTGGATTCTACCCTATGATTCCCTTCGTCGATTCTCCCAGACGTATTCGCTGGAGAACCTATGTTTGTATTCCTTTCCTGTTCTGATTGCTTAGGAGGCGAGCTCTCCCAGCAAAATGAAGTACTACGAGAAGTACTCCTATGTTATGGATCTGCGCCAGACCATCTTTGACCTCCCTCTGCAGTCGATTATCACGCGTGATAATGTGGAAATCGCGGTCCATCCCATGATGCTCATTCAGATCACCGATCCCGTCCGTGTTGCCTACGAGGTATCCGCACTCCTTTCCCTCCATTCCCTAGACCTTCGATATTATCGAGGCTGTGGAGCGTCTTGTGCAGACCTCTCTGCGCAGCGTCATCGGTGACATGGGTCTGGACGACACTCTGGCCTCTCGTCAGGAAATCGAGAAGCTGGTGTCGAACAAGGTGAGCAAGGTGTGCCAGGACTGGGGCCTCACCATCTCTGGCGTGGACCTCCTCGAAATCGATCCCACGTCTTCCATCCAGGTCCGCCCTGCCATGGGCGACTGATGTGTAGAGAGCCATGCACGAGCAGATCCGCGCCGAGCGTTACCGCCGCACGCAGAAGGTGACGGCTGAGGGCAACGCTGAGCAGATGCGTCTGCAGGGTGAATGTTGTGTGGGCTGTGAGCTGTAGCGGAGGGAGAGTGCCAGGCGCTGAAGGCCAGAGCCACGGGCGACAGCGAGAGCATGAAGCTGATCGCCAAGGGCAATAGCGATGCTCGCCTGATCATTGCGGAGAAGACGGCGGCGAGCATTCGCGTGGTGGCGGAGGCGATGAAGGGACTGTGCAGCGACCCCACGCAGTACCTCATTGGAATAAAGTATATCAAGATGCTGACGGCGTTGGCGAACAACAACGCCCCTGTGGAGGTGTATATTCCGTTACAGATGGATGTGGGCGGTGCGACTGCGCACCTTTAGATTGTGGGTTTGTTACAAACATGCGATTTGGCGAACTTCCTACAACGTCACTCGAATCAGGCACTGCGTACTCTTTCAAGCTGTTCAAATTGACGTCTGTGAAAAAGGGGTGCTGCAACGCTTCCTCTGCAGAAATCCGATTCTTTGGATTGTACTGGAAGATCTTGTCCAGCAGATCCACCATCTCTTTCGATGCACTACAACTCATTTCTCTTTCTCAGCCCTACTCTCGCAATTCCGATGCGAGTCGCCGAGGAGACAGTTTCCCCGTGAAGATTTTATTCGTTTTGCTGTTGTCGCTGAAAATCGTATTAAATCCCTTGCACGTGCGGAGATACTCCAAATCGCTCCTGGCAGCTACTGCTGATCCACCGAGCACGGTCATACGAGCACCGCACAGAGAAATAATCCTCCGGAATACCTCCTCCTCGTTCTTTCCCACGAGGAAGATGCAGTGCTTCAGCTGGTTCATAAACACACAGCCCGCACTCCAAATGTCAATCTTCGAATCGTAGTACTCGTTGTGCAGCAACACTTCCGGAGGGCGGTAGCACATCGTGATCTTGTCGTCCGAGTAGGGAATACTACCGTCCTCTTTTGAAAACTTCCGCGCCAACCCGAAATCACAGATCTTCACCTCTCCATCCTTGTTGATCAGGATGTTGGCGTCTATCCCAACAGCCACTCCTATTACCACACCCTTTATGTCGCGATGGAAGATCTTCTTCTTGTGGAGATAGGCAAGACCCTCAAACACCTTAAACATCAAGCACTTTATCTCTCCATCGTAAAGAACACCTTCTTCTTGAGCAGCTTGAACAGGTCGTACTCCACCTTCTAGTGAAGAAAATACATGCTTTTCGTCAGGATATGTACTCCATCACCATATACAGCTCCGGATAATCATTTCGATACGGACTGACTATACGTGAGTATGCAGATCAGCAGGTACAGTTTGTCATGAAGAAATCCTTCACTTTCATGACGTTCTTGTGATCCAGTTGTTGTAGAATCTGGCATTCACGCAAGGACGGTATCAACAGCTATTCCATCACAGTGCCGTAGGAATTGGACTCCCCACTTATCCTGCTCTTTCATTTTGTGTCTCTTAATCGCAACGCGTTCTCCCGTTTGTGAATCTTTTTCCGAGATAGACGTCTCTAGTACTGAGCACATACAGAACGACTCTACCCGTACTCACCCCTCCTAGCGAATTGCCTTGCTTATCGAATATATATCGGTTTCTCTTTTCATTTTTTGCGGCTGAACTCTGCGCAGTACTGCTTCATCACATCCATCGCACGCTCCCCTCTCGTCTGGGAAGAAAAGGGGCCGGCGTCGCTCATTCTGTATGGAGCAAACCAATTCTCGCAATGGGAGAGAAGGCAGTGTGTTTTTACGAACATGTCCTAACGTTATGGGACATGAACTATATGTCCCCATATTCGGATTGCGAGGTAATAAACAGAGCAAACTAAAGAAACAGTTACTTCAGAAACAGGCTTTCGTCCTCCTTCAAGTCGTCCTTCACATCCCCTTCACATCCCCTTCAAGTCATCTTTCAACATCCTTCTTCCGCATCCTTTCTCCAATCCAGCCACCCCCTTCATTCAGCTTCATTCATCGCCTTTCTCCCTTCTCCGTGATGGGCACCTTCGCTTATCTTGCTCACTCCCTCTGCCCTCCTTCAGCGGCGGCGGTAATCGAAGTACGGCACCTACCCCTGCACGTCGTTGATCAGCATCACGGCTGCCTGGCCGGCTGTTGCCTCGCCCCTTTCTTCAGCAGCTTGCCGTACTTCTTCGCCAGCTTGTCCAGAAAGTCCTCCCAGTCGGCCCACTCGCCAATGCCGTACGTCTTCACCAAGTACTCCTTCTTCACGCGCTCCAGCAGCTCTGCACCATCCCGGCTCCGCCAGCTTCTCCGCGCGCACCAGCCCTTGATCACGATGTCCGCGTCGCTGTCACCGGTGGGCGGCACGATGCCGGGGCAGTCGATCAGGTAGATGTTGCGCAGCAGCGTGATGTACCGCCACACCTTCGTCTGCCGGGATGGGCGCCACCTTGCACACCTGCTTCCTTCTTCAGCGTGTTGATGATGCTGCTCTTGCCCACGTTCGGGTAATCTAACGAACCCCACCGAGATCTGCTTCTTGTCCTTGTGCAGCAGCGCCAGCTGCCGCAGCAGGTCGAACAGCGCCGCCTTTGCCGAAGCAGTGGAAGGACGCGTGGTACGCCAGTGTCGGGTACTCCTCCGACAGCAGCGCCACCTAATTTCTTCGTGCACCACGTCGGAACCAGGTCGCACTTGTTCAGCACGAACACCAGGTGCCAGGGCGCATGTTCTTCAGGCAGTCCTCCATCTGCTTCGACCGCGTGCCCATCGGGTCGCGCGCGTCCAGCACCTGAATCACCACGTCACTGCTGTCCAGCACCTTGAAGAAGCTCGTTGTAGATGCGCTTTGCTCTGGCCCGCCGTCAGGAAAATGTCCTTTCGCCATAAGCACGCCATCCCCGCCATTCAGCGTCGGCT